>SSNP01000042.1:3042789-3122070 GCA_006937955.1 Pachypanchax playfairii | reverse complement strand
CCCCCCCCCCCCCCCCCCCCACCATCCTGCACGTGCCTGGAGAACGCCTTGCTGTCTCGTCAGCTGTCAGACCAAAACACTGGAAAAGCTGTTTCATCACAACAGAACACATCATTCATTCTCACGTGTTTCAGACTCTGACGTCTGCACACATTCATGCATGTTTCTACTTTTTGGGTCAAAAAGCATTTAGAAATAAACCAGTGAAAGAGGGTGAACGTTCCCTGGAGCTGAGAGGCCCAGTAGACCTTTATTTATTATTTTACAAATTCAAAGATTTTAGTGAGACTCTTATTTAAAGACACAGGAGAACATGCAGGGATGTTGTTTCTCGTGGAGAACTGAGGTTTTTAACTTATCTCAAAGCTCTAGCTCATCAGGGTGTTTTGTATAAAAGAGTCAGCAGTTTATTTATAGACAGAGTCACTGTCACGTCCTTCTTTATTGTAATTCATCTTTCTTCATATTTCTGTTTCTCTCCAACAGACGAGAACCAGAAGCTACAGTCTTTGTTTTGGGACTCAGGATGTATTTTTTCTCTCGGTACCTAAAGTTCAGTTTTATATCTGCTGCTCAGACAGCTTGGAATGTGCTGCATGTCTCCTCACATGAGGCATTAAATGAAGATAAGATAAGTAAAATGTGTTGAAGGTGACGGGAGCTCCGTGACAAAGACACGATGATACTGGAGTTTGTTGCCGGGGTTCTGGTTCTGAGGGATCTGTCGTGTTTTCAGTTCTGGATTCAGAGTGTGTGTTATGTAATTTATCTTCCACTGATGTGTGTGTGTGTGTTTTCATTAGCATCACTTCTGGATTTTCAGTCCAGATGTTCTTCTCAGTTTTCTGCTGGTGTGTTGGTTGTGTCACTCTTCACTCTCAGTACACACAGCACTGCTCACTCTGCAGTCACTCCTCGCTCAGGTCTGTAGTTTCTCATCCACATTCTGACAAGGATCTTGATCTTATTATTTTACTGGTATTTAAAAGATCAAAGTGAGTATCATTGTAAAACCCTTATGTACAGACCGTCTCTGCAGTAGCAGGAATTCATTTAGAAAATAAATCCAGATGTTTGTGTTGACAGAGGAACAGTTTGTACCAGCCTGGTCATTATGCTCCTGGATACAGACTTGTCATATGGCACCATGTAACAGCAGTGATTACAATCATGACCTGAAGGCCTTGTTACCGTGGTAACCCAAAGCTTTGGTTTATTGTCTGAAAAGATGATCCTGCCTGGCAGCAGAGAATTTAATGTAGCTGATTCAGAAGCTTCAACAAAACAAAACAAAACAAAACTTTATTGAGCAATAAGAGACGAACAGAAGTGGATGTTTCTGTTAAATAGATTTAATAAAAGATGTTACAGTATGACATTCTGTTACAGCTGAAACGCTTACAGTACAGAGCCAAACCAGGCAAGTGTTCCTTCAGTCTTCAGGACGTAAACCTACATTCAAATGTTTGAACAGAAACTATGTACACACAGCACAAACAGATGGACTACACAAGCACCAGATCTCAGGTGATCATCACACAGGAGCGAGTGTCAGGGAGGGGCTGAGGGCGGGGCATGCAGGAGGAAGGGAGTGCAGACAGAAGGAGTGAAACTGGGTGTGAAGGGGTGAGGACGGTTTGGAACATACACTAACATACTTCTATGGACATGCACAGACTAAAATCTTTGCCAAACAATTTCTGCAACCTTATAAATCAGTTCAGATGTTGATCTTGGAGCTTTGAGTTGAAAGCTGCCAAGTTGTGGGACTCTGTTCAGTTCCACTGACTATGTTTAGATTAAATTAGAGGGCGTGGAGGGGCGATTAGATAGAGTATAATGATAATGGTGATATAACTGAGCAGGTGTTTGCACATGCGTGTTCAGAGGTCTGTGTGTGCAGAAATGAGGGATCAGTGTCTACTTGAACTGCTTAATGGGGGGGGGCACCTTGATGTCCTGGCCTTTCTCCAGTCTCTTCTCACACTCGACTAGGTAGTTAACACCATCGACCACCGTCTGCACCAGCTGGACCTGAGAGAGACACAACACTCAGTGTGTTAACGTGTGATCAGTGACATGAAACTTTCAAACACGGAGTCTCTCCCTGTTAGAAAAAACCTGCCACACAACCAGCAACCCTGAACCAAACCCTCACTAACACACGCACGTTATACAGATTAGTAAGTATAAACACGAGCTGTGAGTCCACACAGAAGAGTTCACATCAACCTGCATGTCAAACTGTTCCGTCAGGGATCCAAAAACAAAAGCAGCCAATGAAACGGAGGCCTGGGATCAGCTGGAGGACTGGCTTCAGGTTTACACCGGAATAAAAACTAAATGAGATGTTTTCAGCTTGTTGAAAGCTGAACTCCATTAGGACATGACTGAAGTCCATCTAAACTCTGCATGTAAACAAAGTGTGCAACAACATGATCAGCTGTTCCATCAGCTGTTCCATCCGTCCTGCACAAACCTAAACACACTCAGACTAACTGACATCCAGCTGCTGCCACATGCACATTGTAACAATAATGGATTTTTCATGCGTGTCGGAGCACATGGCTGCTAACATGAAGCTACGGCGTGTGCAACTGGAAACAGAAAACATCTGATGCTTCAGGTGAAACAAAACAAAATAAAATGAGGGAAATCTAAAAAAAATTAAAAAAACATAATTGAGACACTTTGTGACAAAAACATTTAGACAGTATTAAGTTCAGACTGACCGCCGCACCCACCGACCCCCCCCCCCAGCATCAGCCCAGTCAGACACAGGCTCAGTGAATCTGGATCATGTAAACGTTTTAGTAAAATGGTGTTTAAGGAGTGAACGTTGACTCCACCCATGTACTTTAGTAAAAGTTGGTTTTCCACCAACACAACAAGGGTCTGTTTCTGAAAGGTAAACAAGCTGCTCACACACATCAGCTGGTGTTTCTGTGCACGTCCTCCGGCTAACTCACCTCAGAATGTCCCAGACGGTCCAGGTTGGAAATGTCGAACACTCCGCCCACTGCAGCGGTGTCCACACCGCCAGTCCCTCGCTTCTGCAGACGCAGGTTATCCAGGATCTTACTGAAGCGGGGATCCTGTAAGTCAGAGGAGAGGGGGGCGTTTCTGTGTCACATGACCCAGATTCAGAATGTCATTGGATTTTAAGGCCTGTTGTAGCGTGTCACCTTGCTCAGCAGGGGCAGTTTGACATGGACACCAGCCCTGAGTCCTGTCCCCAGGTTAGAGGGACAGGTGAGGACGTAACCCAGCCTCTCATTCCACATGAACTCCCAGCCTCTCTCCTGGATCAGGCGCTCCACCTGAGAGCCAGACCGTCGCAGAAAACACGTAAACACAGCAGGAATAAATATGTTGAACATTTTAAACAAGTAAAGAACGTCTGTTGTTTCTCTGAACTCCAGAAGAACAGAACCGTGTTGGAGGGATGTTTGGTCCTAGTTGTGCAACAGTCCAGATGTTGCTGTGTTTGTCCTTTGATCTTTCACTAGTGGGGAACTGTTAAATAAATATTTAATGTTCATGTGACCATGTTTGGACAGTTTCAGTCACGTTGTCTGACTTTAACTCTGTGTTCAAGGACATAAATGCATTTAGTAAATATTCCAGTGAAGATAACAGGAATACATGATAAAATAAAACTTTATTCTCTCTGTATCTGTCCAAACTCCTTTAATCTGGTCTACCAGGGAACACAGTCGTACCTCCTTCAGGCCTCTGCAGAACCTCTCAAAGACTCTCTTCATGTTGCCTCCTTTCTCCATGGAGATAACTCTGGTGTGATCCTCCTCATTCACCCAAATCAGGAAGGTCTTCTCGTTGTTGTGCCTGAACAGAGGAAACTGGTTAGTTCTGGAGTTCTGGTGCTTGTGGGTTTGGCACCACGTGTCCTCTGCAGCCATCGCTGTTAAACCAGAGACACAGTTAAATGATAATTAAACAAATCTGTGTGTATCAATTAAAATGTTTTTAACTTGAAGGAGAATTAACCACCTAACATGGGCGTTGATGTTCTAATGAGATCTTAAGGAACATTTCTGCTCAGAGTAGAACTGTCCCACATTTCCAACAGAGACTTTCCATCAAACTAATTAAATTCCTGGTCTGACCACAGAATTCATTCCTTACAGGGTTAGTCATGCACTAAACTTTCCTCCTACGGTTATACAAAGTCTTCCTCCTGATGATGATGATGATGATCACCGGACATCAAATGTTACAGCAAACTAAACAATAATACCCCCCCCCACCTTGTAGTTTGATACTGAACACATACAGCGAGATACAGTACGCAGCGCTTATAGAACGCCATCAGGCCGGAGAGATTCTGCTCGTCTGACACGACGCTGACACAGTTACACACAGAAAGGGAGGGCTGATGACACTAGTAGTCATTTTGAATGCGACTCGTTTCATGTTTATTGTCTGTGTGTGAAGTGACACTGTATCAATTAAACATTATTCAATTCTTGAAAAAAGGTGAAATAAAAATCCTAGAAAAACTCTGCAGTTTTCTGAAGAAAACAAACCGACAGACACGACACAAAAGTTACAACATCAAATGTTTTATTACATCAAGTTAAAGAGTTAAACTGTGTAAGTGAGTAAATCCTTACCAAATACCACGAGCGTCGGGCCAGTCCCGAGCCATACCTGCACACGTCAGGAGGGGGGACACGGGCTTATCGAACAAGAAGTGGTCCTACAAAAACAGAGAAGAAGAGATGTCCCTGACAACATAATCATAACTACCAAACTGTACCTGAAATGAACCTAAAATCTGAACAGATTATTACATCAGGTGTTCTATTATCTGTCAGTTCAGTTGTTTATCTTTATTTTAAGAATGAATAATCCAAATCGAACACAAAAGAACGAGTTTTCACTCTGTTTAGTGTTTTTTATTTCTATTATTGAACCGTCGTTCTGATAAATGAAGTCTAACGAGGTAAAAGAGCCTGAGCCTTGTGCATCACCCACATCAATCAGCTGCTGCTGTTCCTTCTCTGTCATCTGGGTAAGACTGTAGTATTTTCCTGTCAGGTCGCCCTTCAGGCCGGCCAGGGCGTCCACCACCACCCTTTCCACTTCCCTGCGCTCGGCGCGGGTGCAGGCGGGAGGGAGGCTCAGCCCCCGGATGCTGCGGCCTGTCCTCACCCTGGACGACAGCACGTAACGTTCATCGAACTGGCCAGAGTGAATCTGAAACAAAGATGTGGAGGAAAAATCCAGATGTTGAAGCAGTTATCAAGCACCTGAGAGCATTAGATCATTAAGGTAAATCACTTCCTGTGTGTGTGCTTGTTCTACTGTTGCTCATCAAAAACACACTGAGTGTACACAAAACTTACAAAGGCCCAAGACGTCTGAAGGCCAAAATTAAGAAGAAGTATGGCTGGACCAAGTCCAGGTGTGGAACGGAGAGGCTAAGTAGCTCCTCATACGAGCTGAAGGTTCAGGAGTCTGTGGTTCTGACGTGTTCAGAACCAGCAATGATTTTACAGAAGCAGCTGCTCCTGGACAGAAATCTGGGTCTAGTTTAAACAATCTGGGTTCCATCAATCGTTCTACAATCAGAAGGATCATTTACAGAAAGGAAAAGATTAATAACACCTGACAGAACAAGAGTAGAAATCCCAGCAAGACCACGTCAAGACCAGATGGTGAGACATGACTAAAGATCCTGAGCTGCACCTCCAACTCTACAAGCCTCAGTTAGCAAGCACCAAGAAACCCAACATGTATAACAAGGACTGCATCTCTCCATGATGTAGTTATCTAGAGTCAAATGTGAGGACATCTGTTTGACAGCTGAAGCTCAGCTGAAAGCAGGTCCTGCAGCAGGTCCACCACCAAACAGCTACAGAATAGAGACCTTCTGCACATGGACTCTGGTTTTTGGTTCTTGGATTGTTCTGACTGGATCCTGTTACAAAATCCTGGTACAGAATAAATAATGAGAGTAAGATGAGAATGTCTGAGTGTCTGTTTAAATTAATAAACTGTCTTAGAACCGAAACAGAAAACCTGCTTCTTTGTGATTTATACTGTTAAACAGGATCCGGACTCACACCTCCGATCAGGTCTGTATGCAGATGAAAATCTAACCAGCAGTCACAAGTTGAATGACTCAAACCCATCAGTTATTGAAGTAACAGTTAGTAAAGTAAACCTGATAAGAACTGAGAGGATCTGACAAACGTATGATTTGATCCTTCTAGTTACAGAAAATCATTTGCTCTCTTATAAAGTCGTTTATCAGAGTAAATCAGCATAACTTCAGCTTCAGCAGCACACATGCAAACAGCTCTCTCCTCATGACAGGAATGTTATTTAACACAAGTTGCAGCACCTTGCTGGCGTCCAGGTCGGTGGGATGTTTCATGTTGCGGGGGTCGTAGCCATTGTGCCTCTCTTTGATCACAGGGTCCAACAAGTCTGCAAATACCTGAAATGAAAAAGAGTCAACATCACCAATTACAGCTAAATGTATTAGAAAATGAGCTACATGAATCAACAGGAATCCCAACTGGTCTGATGTATGTCACATTCATTTACATGGAGGGGGCGGGACTTGTCCTGCAGCCAGCCATGTATGTGCGTGTGGGGGACACGCTTTGTTCCTGATGCTTCTGTATTGTTTCTGCGTCTGTGTGTTTAAACACGTCCTTGCTGCAGATCAACCAGGACGTTAGATCTTCAGGGTCTTTTTAAAGCAGCAGATGTTGGAACTGGTTCAAATCTTACGACAGTAACATCATTATCATTTACAGAGAAAATCTGCACTAATTAGGGTTTGAATAAGAAACCTGAACTGTGTGAAAATGTAATAATCTCAGGAGAAATTATCCCCGAGCTTATCAGGAGATGTAGGTCAGTACGGTAAAAATGTGCTGTGCATGTGGTTTGTTAAACTTCTGGTCCCGTGCACATGGTTTGTTAAACTTCTGGTCCCGTGCACGTGGTTTGTCAAACTTCTGGTCCCGTGCACGTGGTTTGTTAAACTTCTGGTCCCGTGCACGTGGTTTGTCAAACTTCTGGTCCCGTGCACGTGGTTTGTTAAACTTCTGGTCCCGTGCACGTGTTTTGTTAAACTTCTGGTCCCGTGCACGTGGTTTGTTAAACTTCTGGTCCCGTGCACGTGGTTTGTTAAACTTCTGGTCCCGTGCACGTGGTTTGTTAAACTTCTGGTCCCGTGCACGTGGTTTGTCAAACTTCTGGTCCCGTGCACGTGGTTTGTTAAACTTCTGGTCCCGTGCACGTGTTTTGTTAAACTTCTGGTCCCGTGCACGTGGTTTGTTAAACTTCTGGTCCCGTGCACGTGGTTTGTCAAACTTCTGGTCCCGTGCACGTGTTTTGTTAAACTTCTGGTCCCGTGCACGTGGTTTGTTAAACTTCTGGTCCCGTGCACGTGGTTTGTCAAACTTCTGGTCCCGTGCACGTGGTTTGTCAAACTTCTGGTCCCGTGCACGTGGTTTGTTAAACTTCTGGTCCCGTGCACGTGTTTTGTTAAACTTCTGTTAAAAGCAGCTTGTTTTTGTACTTAATACACAGTAATTACTCCTGTTTGTTATATTTAGTTTAATTCTGTTTGTTACTTGATTAATTGAGAATTGATTTAATCTCTTCTTCAGGAAATGAAAGTTTCCTTCGGTGCATTTTAAATGCAGTAATTTTTCTTTTATATTGTATTTATTGTGATACTGTGAAAGTTCGACAGGTAGGTCAGACAGACTTTCTGAAGGCTTCAAGTCTCCAGTGCAAACCATCATGGTTCAGATATTACACACAACTCAGGAAGGTATAAACACTCCCTGTTGCATATTTATACAACTGAGTCAGACTAATCCTGCATCTCCACCGTCAGACATGAGAGAACAATCCACACACAAAAGCAGGAAAACACGCTGCCTCGTGTGTGATACATGATTCACTCATGAACACTGGAGACGTGTTTAGAACTGAATATAACGATAGTGTTTGAACAGGAAGGGCAGAGACAAGACCTGATCCATCTTTACTCAGTAGCTGCTAAATGTGTTGAGAATGACACAAAGATTTCTGCTTGTTTTTATGATGTAATCTGTAAGAACTTCAGGTTGTTTTAAGGAGCGATCCCATGTTTATTTGGACTGTTGAGAAGGAGCTCAATGTGTTAACTGAACCATGTGGTCTGAGTGAAGAAGGCTTGATCCTGCCTGATTAAAACTCAACAGAGAGGCTTTAAAGAGTCCCTTCCATTAAAAACAGTGTTTCTGAGGTTTGTGTTGAATATTTTAGCTCCACAGGTGTTCTTACCTTCATAGTGGGTGAAAACAGATCAACAACTTCTCTTTCAGTTTGTATCTCTCAAACTACGCAGGTGGTGATAAAACCTGAGTTCTCCTGAGTTCTAACGGCCTGTATCTGTTTCATCACAACTCCTTTGTTCGTTAGTATTCATCAGCTCCTGCAGTTGAAACCACATCTAGCATGCTGCTAGCTAAAAGCTGTTAGCATGAGACGTAGCAAACGGGAAGAGACTACATGTTGCCATGCGCAATGGGGCAGGAAACAGTATACCTTGCTCTCATAGGCTAGTTTGTTAGCCAATCAGAGTCCAGCAAATTAGAATAATGCTGAAGCAGTTGAAGCAGCCTGACGGAAGGAGCCGGAACCAGCCGAATTTTAATACAGACAGATTGAAAGGTCTGTTAATCAGTGTTTCCTGACGTTTTTTAGATATAAAATGTTTCATATTACTGGTTAATACTTAAGAAATAACCACAAAGTCCTGAAATTTGTATGAAATGGCCTCTTTAAACGTTAGTGATGATGTCTGACCTCATAAGACTCCTCGTCTCCAGCCACCATGCCCACAGTCTTGATGAAAGGGTGGCCGGGGTTGTCCACGCCCGTCTGGATGGCCTGGTCCAATGTGTAACCATTGGGTGTGACTTTATCACACAGCTTGGCGTAGATGGCAGGTGTCAGGTTACTGGCCATGCAGTTATTGTGTTTGCGCAGGTCAGGGAACTCCGCACTGCATTCATAAAAACAGAAGATACAATTTACTGATCTCTGTGAAGCTTTTTAACTGACCTTGATAGTGTTGTGCTCTTAGAGAGGAAGAATGAGAAAATCACTGGAGAACTTTTCTTACAGGGAACTGAAATTGAAGCCTTTGGCCTACAAGCGGCACCACACCCTGTTTCAAACAGATCCAACAAACCTATTTCCTGATGGCATGAGGCTGTTCTGCAGCGTGACACGCAGCATGGCTTCTCCGTGTTTTCACTGACTGCATCCAAATCTACAGATTATTATGCTGAACACACACCTGTGTAAATACACACCTGTGTGAGATGATGACACTGGTTTGGTAAAACAGTTCTCTGTGTTTCAGCTTCAGGACACAAACAGTAAATGTTTTAGTTCAACATTCTGTCCTACTGCACAGGATGAAACTCGGTTCTGTTTAGTTCTGAGTTCTATTCATCCAGGTAGAGCAGAGCTGCCCAAAGCAGCAGCTTCTCATCCAGTCCATCACGCCATCAGGCCAAAACTCTGAAACACACTATGTTATAAAAATGGATAAAACGTTCCTTACACACAGTGAATTCTACCTCTGTGACTACTTCCTTATTCATAACAAGATTAAAATTGGACTTTCTGGGTTTTGAACCATCTGATCAGAACCATTGATTTACATAAAGATTGATCACGTGTCTCAGCCTACTTCAGTGTTTAATAATCAGGCTGTTTACAGGAGCTGCCATGTTGTCCTGAGTCAGAGTCTCGCTGAAGCTCTGCCCACTTACCTGCACACATAAAAAAACTAGTTACATACAAACTAAGCAGAAATTTAAATATTAGAAAATAAAGCTGCAAAAACTGTTGCTACCACAGGAGTCATCACCTGGAAAAACTACTGCAGGTAGCTGCTCCACTCTCTCCTGGTAAACGACTGACTCATAACATAGTGACATGTTTTATGTAACACTGTCAAACCAGGAAGTGCCCGACATGCTGCTTCACTGCAGCCAGACCGGGGCTCAAGGCTATGTCATGTAATAGGCGGGACTTGCATGGGGGAGGCAGGATTTTAATGAAACTTCCTGGTCAAAGAATAACTCCAGGATATAAGTTATATTTTAGGAAAAAAGCATACTATATAACACCAATGGTAAGATTTTATCCTATATGTGTCTATCACAGATGTTCAAAGCTGTAAAACAGCAGGATACAGAACCTTTAATGCAGGAAAACACCACATTCACATATTGTCAGGCCTGCGTTGCAGCCAGCCACTAGGGGGCGCTTGGTTTGTTTCCTGTGTTTAGTTATTATATATGTTATGATAAGAACATCATGTGACCCCACTCTGATGATGTAAAATATCTACAATAAGAAGAAATAAAATCTTGCTTTGGACTAAGTTAGTCACATGATTCTACAGGGACTTTATTCAGTGTCGAAAGGCAGAGCGGATTTAAACAGGATGGTTCTGCTGGAGAACTGCAATAATTAAATTATACATCAGATTCTAATTTAGATTAAAGTTTTGTGTTTCAACCAGGCCACTCTAAAACATTAACATCAACCTTAAACCAGGTTAGTCACAGAAAGATAAAAACACTTGATTAAAGGTTGAACCACATTCTGATCTGTAGCTTTAAAACAGAAAACACTCCCATTTAAATTTGTTTGAAGGTAAACTGCAGACACACGAGTGGTGAATCCTTCTGCAAGTGGATCCTGGTGTTCAGTAAATCCAGACTTAAGTCTCGTTTACTCAGCTAGTGGCTCAAACTGTCTGGACAGAATGTGACTCGTGTTCCCACAGAGATGATCAGAGGAAGACAGTCCTGACATTTCTCTGTGTCCAACATCATGACGTCTTCTCACTCAGAGATGCTGTGTTGGACAGAACCTGAGCAGCAGACACAACAGCCCCAGATGGAGGAACTCACAGTTGCAAGATGCAGACTCAGTATTTTGAAGCAGAACTGTCCTAAAAGGCTGAAGTAAAACTTTGAGGGTTTGTAGGTTTTTGCAAGTAGAAGATTATAATACTAGTCCATAAAGACACTGACTCAGTCCCTGCAGGTCTGCTGTGATCCATGTGTGATATTTAACAGGCTCTTATTTTAAAGAAGAGATAAGGTTTCACTTGTCTGCATTCAGCAGCGTTTTATAGTATGAGGCATGTCAGTGAGCACGTACGCATTCCTCCTCAGTCTTTCATTATCTTTTAATCACACCGTACAGTAAATCAGGAAATCCTACCAGTGTTTTAGGAAGGACATTGTTCAGTCCCTCTGCTTCAGAGAAGGACAGAAAAATCTTTATTCTGCACTAATAACCTGCTCTTGGATGTAAATACCAGTGGTCAAACTGGCCCATAATAAGTTGATTTAAGTTGCCTTTTACATATGAAACCATAAAGTTAGTGGGCATGCACACAAAAACAAGCAGCTCCTCTTCCTCATCTGTGCTGGATATGAATCTACCTGTCTGCTTCATGATCTAGTTGTTTTCACCTAATCCTGGCACCTGAGTCTCTGCATGAGATTTCATTCTAATCTAATCTAATCTAATCTAATCTAATCTAATCTAATATAATATAATATAATATAATATAATATAGGTGTGATTACAGCAGGCCCACCCCGGGTCCTCGGGCCCGTCACCAGCGGACTCAGTAATATATTTAATATTAATAAATATGTTGTATTAAATGAGTTGTTCTGATATTAAACGGTGACATATGAAGCTGCTAGTTATTTCCAGACAGTGTTGGTGAAATATCCCAGAGAATAAATGACCTCTGGACGGTTGGAAACGGTCGGCTCCACCGTCATTAGCTTTAACGTTCTTCAAACGGTTATTAGAGAACGTTAAATCAGTTACCGGGTTATTTTCACCTATAAAAACCTGAATATTTAAACATAATAATAACACCGAGAGTGTTCGTGGATCCGTGTACCGGACAGGATAACGTTACCTGGCGGGGTATCTCCTGCGCAGAGGTGAACCGGCGCTGGTATGTTCCCGGTGAAGCAGAAATCCCGCCGTCACGGAGCCTCCAACCAACATCCCGACATGTCGCTTGGACGTAAAAAGTCTGGAGAAGCTGCTCGCCATGTTTTATTTCTCTTTAAAAGAATATTTATCTGAGGGAGGAGTGAGGAGGTTGACAGGAGCGGAGGTGATGAAGCGCCTCTGATGGAATTACAAGGAGAACGGATGAACGAGAACCGTCAAGATGAACGGAGGATCGAAAAACAAACCGGAAGTTTAGTTATCATTTCAAAATAAAACCACCAGGTTCATGAGTACTGGAGTCAGCGGTTTCAGTATGATGGGTAAATATTTTATTCTAGTATTGTATTGTACAATATTACTGTATAGATTTAAATCTATTTACAGACAATATTATGTTTTAAAATAACACATTCAGAGTTCAGAATAAGCAACAAAAACATATTGCAGAATTGATATATTATAATAGATAAAAAAAAGTTTTATTCCGTCATAGTACAGGTGACTGATATCTGTGAAAATGTTTCACTGCAATAATAGCTAGTAAATTAAAATAAATGTGATTTCATTTTACTTCCTCCCTCCCCAAAATAGAGACATTTACTTACCCACAGTGTTATGTAAATGGTATTTTTGAAGTTCTTTGTCTCTGACAGGCAGTTTTAGAAACAGTTTGATCAACATTTACAGAAACAGTCACAGCAACAGTTACAAATTACGTTCATCATGTCAGACCAACAAGACCCTTTAATCTATAAATATTGGAAGCTAATAGACTGAACTGTGTCAAAATGATTATGACATTTTACAGTCAGATGTTTCAGTGTCTAAACTGCTTCAAATGTATTTAAATCCAAATGGTGACATCAATTTCTTATTATTTAGAGGGTTTTGGAGCTGATTGAAGTTGTGCAGATCAGTATACTGTATGTACTGGGTCAGTGTGGATGCTCAGCATAGTTAGAAAACGTTCCTGAAAAGATGCACAAAGAAAAACTGTCTGGATCTTTAATCCTAAACCTGGATCTGCTTCTGTTCCACAGACTTATTTAAGTCCTGTATGGTTTCTGTCCAACAACAGCAGAGTCATTTCAACGAAACACAAACTAGAGGTCGACTTACATCACCAGAATACTATACCAGACTGCATTAAAGGGTCAAAAGAAAACACGTCCAACAACAACGTCTTCCATATGTAGGATTGTAAACCTGAATGTAGTACGTTATACTGTTTGCAGTATTAAACTCAAATACTGAGGAAATAAAATCTAGACATTTTCAATTGAACTTGTGTATTTCTATTCTTGTGTTTTACACTGCTTAGCATGAAAAGGTCTGATGACTAGGATCAGTACAATACATGCTGCTGCTTGTATCCTCAATAGAGGAAAAGTACATTTCATGGTGAGAATACTTAAACACATCAGAGAATATGGTTGCAGAATTCACATCACACTGAGGAAATCCACTAATATGCACCACAGCACCCTTTCCATCTGGTTAAGATGTGGACAAGGAAGGACATTACAAGGTTAATCCAATCATTCATACCAAAGAAATGCAGTAACTTCCTCATTGTGTCACGGCTGATGAGGCGCTCAGTGTAACAGCAATACCATGCTTGTTTCTGAAGTCTTAACGAATACCTGTTTTTAAAGTTTCTTTTTAATTCAAGATCATGTGATTAAGTTAGTTATAAAATGTGTTTAAACAAACTAAACCAAACCAAAAGGAGTGTCATGGAGTCACATGCTCAGTTTTAAGGTCTGACCTGATCAAAAATAAATCAGTGCAAAGTTTAACTTTCTTTGATTAAGGATCTGAGATAAATCTCAAAATGTGTTAAAGGAAAACATGTTTAACAGAATATTGTGCTGCTCTGCTGAACTGAACCAACATTAACATATAAAACAGACGTTAATCTAAATCCTCTGAAGCAGCTCAGCAAGTTTTTATGGCAACGAATACGTTCAAAGTCCAGAGGTAGAAGAATATCAGCGTCGGTAAACAGACGGAGTGTTATCGACTTTACTGCATTCACCTTTGATAAGCCAGGTGAACACACAGCATCTGTTTCACTGTTCCAGACACTTACTGGCAGCTGATTAACTCACAGAAACTTGTAAAAAGGCGGAGCTTACTAACTTTTAATTACAGCACAAATTCACTCCTCCTGCTTTTCAATAACTTTCAAATAAGAAAATGAAGGCATTTATTTACAAAACTCTGGCAACATATTTACAAAAAGGCATTTCCTTTTACTTAAAATTACATTTTAGAAAGGAGAGAAAACTAATGAATAAATAATCTTAATATGAAGACATTTAGACTCTGACTTGATTGTAAAATACTGTACACATCGGAGTTAAGACAAAAACATACATCATTATTTTCCTAAATTTGAGCTTCAAATACACCACAGTAGGAAACATGAAATTAAACTAAACAGTAAAATCAATTTCAAACATCACTGAAAAGAACTTTAACAAACGTGATTAAATAAAACCAGCTAAAGAAAGAAAATCAGAGTGAAACAGTCTGAGATGCTTGAATCACACGGTTCATGTAGAGGTTCAGGTCTTCACAGCATCATACAAGACAGACGCTCTCATGACTCTGCTCGCCTTGCTGCTCAGTGAAGCAGCCTCTTCCTGCTGTAGGGCTTCCCTGTGTTTGAGCGTGTGACTGGCTGGATGTCAGGAGAAAGCTCCACTTCCTCTGCTGCTGTCCTTTCTGTTGTAGCTTATATCATTCACAGAATGAAGAATGATGAGCTCATTTTCAGACATGCATGTTAATTGTGTTGTAAAATAGCTTAAAGCTCTGAATAACACAGCTGTCTAAAACATTCAGGTGGAACAACATGGCAACAGATTCAACAACATCATCAGTGCTTTAAGTAAACAAAGTTTAATCATGTCCCGAGAGCAGCAGTTTAGACTAAATGTAAACATGTTGATCACAGCGAGTGATAATGTTGTACAGATTTCATTATACATTTAATCTTACCTTTGAGGTTTGGTGTTCTCTTATGAGCTGAGCCAGTTTTTCCCTTAAACAGCAAAGGAGACTGAGTGAGGGCCAAAATACCCGTCGCACTCACTGGCTTTGTCCTCTTAATGCTGGGAGGCGTAACTTCTACAAAAACACAGAAACACTCGATTAAATCACAGATTCTCCACCTTAAAACACATTTTCAACAAATATTTACACTATGTTCATTGTAAAACTAAAAAGAACAGAAACCAAGTTATAGTCATATTTCTGGAACAAATTAAATCTAAGTTTTGTAAGCGGCTGGTGAAACCTGATATCATGATGCAGTCAGACTTCATTAACTCTGATAGTGTTTTATTATAACAACGATTCTGCATATTTCCTGAAACTGTCTCCGTTCGCAGATGCACAAAAGATTACTCAGTTTCCACAGAGGGTTTGAGACCTTATATTTGTGTTTGCTTGATTATTTCTTTGTAGTAAAAATTAATCTTGGTAGTATTTTCTACACTGTTGGAAAGTCAGTTTATTCCTCTAAATAAAACCTCCTTTGTGAGGAACATGTCTGTATGTCTGTTGGCCGACAGCTCTCTAACCAGAAAAATCAGAAGAGATTGCACAGAGTCAGTCTCTGGTCTCACAGGGCTGCCAGGAGACCTGTTGTTACACTGTACATGCACACTGGAACCTGAACATGTGGAGGAACTTCATGTTCAGCTATGAGATTCTACCTAAAGCAGTTGGATCATAGGCTCGTAGATTGTAGAAGACATGAAGAACATGATGATGATGATTTCTGGTAGGGCTGTAATCAACCAAAGAAACTGTTGGTCGACTGAAACCCATAAATTTCAACTAAAAATCGACTGATGGGGGGGGGGGCTAGATAGTAGCCCCTGATTACCGCATATACACACAAAAGGCGATTCGGGGAAAATTATCTTTATTAAACATACCAGACGGGTGCGCATTCATTTAGATGAAGATGAAGATGAAGACTTTTTAACTAACATATTGAAATAATTACAATATTAACAGTCAATAATCGCCTACCATTTTTAGATGATACGCCATGTTTGTTGTCGAGCTGTGATATGCAAACTGTTGTTTGCAAATTTTGCATTCGACTTTTTTCCCTCCATCTATTTTAGGAAAAAGTCTGCCACACTGTCGATGTCTTTGACATGGTTGGTAGAGGACTCACTGTAGGATGAAACGCTAAAGGCCCAAATATTCAGCAAACCACCGGACGTGGACGTTTATGACCTCCCCTCCCCCACAGTCTACTGTATACACTATATGAAATTAACATGGCATAAAATCGACCAATCAGAATTTTGGTTGACTCAGCACACATCGACCAGTCAGTCAACCAGTCGACTTGGACTTTACAGCCCTAATTTCTGGACTAATAGGACACAGTTTTTGGTGGAGGCAGAGTGATGGTGTGGGGCAGCTTCTCCCTCACTGGTAAAACAAGGATCATCATCATTAGAGTTCATCTCCATGGAGACAGATACAGAGAGGAGATTCTTTAACCAGTGATGATACATATCCCCACCGACTCTTTCCTCTAAAACAACAACTACCCCCTGCAGGGCGGGTGTGTCAGAGACCACCACCAGAATTTGGAACTGCTGAAGATGGAATGACCTGCATAAAGTCCTGATCTCAGCCCCTTTGAACACATGTGAATCAGTCTGGGTGATCAACAACCACAATAGCTGACTTGGGACAAACATTGTTTGAAGAATGTGATGATATCTCACAGCATGAGGAGGTTCTTCCAAAAGCTTCAGAGGCCTATCACAGCTAACACACACACACAACTTTACACACTCTGTTACATTTACAGTTCATGTAGAACCACCAATGAACCTAACCTGCATGTCTTTGAACTGTGACTAGATACCCCCTCTCCCAAACATTTAACTCCAACCCAAAACCAAAACCCACAAACAGTTAATATGCAGACTCCACAGAGAAAAGGTAAAACCAGGACTAGAACTGAAAACCTGCTTCCAGGCTGAGACACTAGATAAACACATTGGATTACTGAGTTGGAAGTCATGAAATGAACAAAGAATTACTAAAGAAATTAATACAGAACATAAGATTAAAATCACAACTTTATCTCTTTGTTTTTCAAAAACCTACAGCTGACACCGTTGTTACAGAATGTGTAGTTCTTACTTGACCAGTTTTCCGAGCCCCAGATGACTTCTTCCTCATCTCTCTGAGGATCAGCACTGCTGCAGTGTTCAGCCAACTTTTCCATCCAGAACAAATCCTCCTGTGGTGACAGACGATAAACATCTGCTGCAGCTGAGGGGGACTGTTTGGAAGTCAAAACATCTTCTGTTTTGTTACTCGAGGGCTCGTCAGAGTCCTCGTAGTCCTGCAACCTGCTAACTCCAAGCTCAGCCTCCTCCAGCAGCTCTTCCACCTGCCGGTCCCCCTTCAGGCCACGGTTTTTGCCTCCAAACACTCCAACATGGGGCCTCTTCCTGCGAGGCCAGCTGTTGAGATTTTCTGGGGTCACTTTCCCCAGGCTCTGAGGTGACGGAGTGAGAGGGCTGATTTCTGCTGTTGCTGTGGGATGACGTGTAGGTGTGTACGACTGGCAGATATAAGTCTGGACGCCACCACCTACTCCAGGTGTGCTCTTGGCTGGGGTGACATGAGCACAGACAGATGGTGAGCTACATCCAGGATCTCTTTGCTTAGACAATAAAACCAGCTGACTTTCTACACGAGATTTTGCACCCACTGAAGGGCTCTGAGCTCCTGAACGAGGAACTTCATCGCAGGCAAAATCACATGAATTCATGGAATCAGTGCGTTTAATTTTGAGTTTGGGAAGTCCAGACGACTGCATTTCCAACTCAACTTGGTAGGTAAGAGGCTTTGGGGTGTTTTTTTGTTGTTTAGGTCTCACTGGGCCTCTGGGGGTTGAAAAACGAGGGACCTCGTTTCCATATCCCAAACGAGCAGCAGCCTCTCTCTGCTGGCGGTCAGGGGTTTGTCGGAAGCCATAGCTTCGGCTAGGTGTGCTCTGGGATGGCAAGCGTTGTGTAGGAGACACTGTGTCTTCATTAGACACAGAAGGCTTCCTTGAGAAGCTAATGTTCATTTTAAGGCCTTCATTAAAATCTGTCTTTATAACTGCAGCATCAACAATATCCAAACTATCATCACCCGAGGTAGCAGAATTACTCTGAGACAAGTTCAAATCCTGAGACTCGGTGTGGAGACTAGAACTCGGTTCAGAGGACTGAGAGCTTTCAGCATGCTGTCCTTTACTTAATGAATTCACATTCCTTTCAGCAGATGCTGAGGTTAGATCAGAGGCCAAACTTTCACTAGATTCACATCTTAAGTATTTTCTAGTTATTCTACTACCACGACCAATCCTCTTTCTTGTCAAGCTCTTAATTGGAGACATAGAAGAACCTGATCCCTCTGACAGTGGAGCAACTTTTAGAGGCACATGTGTTGGGTCACATGGGAATGTAGTGTTTGAACTTTTCCCAGGAGTATGTCCAGAGCGAGTAATCATTTGGTGAGTGTGATTCTTCTCTTGGATTCTACTGAAGGGCTGAGGGGAGACCTGCTGCTCTGAAGGTGGTGTGGATATCAGTGGGGGTGTTTCCTGAAGAGTACCAACCCCATTTTTTTCAGGAGTTTTACTTCCATCACATTTATCAGATGACCTCAGATCTTTCTCTGGAGTCATAAAATCCTGTTCAGATAGTCGTACCAGGTTCACGTGACAGATCTTTTCAGGTGTCTTAAAAATGTCTCTTTTAGCACTGGTACTTAGGACAGGACTTTTCAGCTTGCTGGGTGATTTTACCAGTCTGTCAGAACTCAGAGAAGCAGTATTAGGTGACTTGGGTACTTTAAAAGTAGCAACATTCTCCATCACTCTACACTTTTGAGGAGAAGGAGACCATGTGACACTCTTCTTAGGAGTCCTTGAAGTTGGGCTGTCGAATAGACATAATCCAGAAGATGAACTGTTCTGTGCTTTGATCGGAGTCTTAAGAATACCCTTTAAGGGGCTCTTAACAGGAAATTGCTTGGTAGGCGTCTCTGCAACAATAAGCTCTCTGCTTGAACACCTAATAGGACTTGTAAAAACCCCAGAGCTGCTTGCTACAGGACTCTGTGCAACAGAAGAAACTCCCATCCTGGATGACGTTGGGGTGTTGAGGTTTCCTGGAGTTCGAGGTGTCCTCGGAGACGGAGTCCTGGTAACACACCTCCCAAGTTTGATGGGGGACTTTGTTGGTGTTTTGTTTGGACTCTAAAAAGCAAATAATAATTTATTTAGAAACAATGTCACTTCTTTAGATTTTGATTCTTATTCATGCTTAAAAAGAACATTTGAAGGTCCATCCTGTGTCATGATGGGCCTTCTGCAACCAGGTGATTACCCCCCTGCTCTCATCTTAATTGTGTCAGAGAAAAACAAAGAGCTTTAACAAGCAGGTCCTTAAGCATTCTTATGTTGTAATATTTCACATATTTCCTTTTTTAGAATTTGTCTAAAGTGACCAACGGCTCAAAAATTCTGATATTAAAGAGTCTTGTAAAATGAGCGGTTTAAATTTGCTGGTTATTATTATAGTACATCACAGACCTGGAGTAAGAAGATCCAGTATTTATCTCATCACAGTTCAACTTTAAATCATGCTGCTTTCAATGTTAATCAAAAGCAGGACGTCAGATTTTTTTTTTGTTCTAAAATTTCCTACATAAAAAATTATAAATTCTCATCTGATCTGACAACATTAACTTACCTTTAAAAAAGGAACTTAATAATGCTTCAACACAACATCAGTGTTCCAAATCTAAACAAGAATATCCAAATTCAAAATTTTTTCATCCCATTTATAAAACACAGGGACCACAAATAGAACAGAAGAGTAAAGTGAAGTCGATCTGATTTCTGAAGCCCATTTAACCAGTTTCATATGAATAAAAATAACTAATGACAGTGTGAGGTATGTGATGATTGGAATGAATAATTAAAGGGACACGTTACCTCAAAGACACTCGAGTCTGTGTACAGCCGTGACCTGGTGATCCTCATCTCACCAGACTCATCAGGAGTCCGGATGGGTGAGTCAGCTGCCCCAAAAAGAAGACGCAAAGGAGACCGGACTGTTTTCACATTCACCCCACGGACTTTACTATCGCTGAGAGGAAGCTCGGAAGCAGAAAGAACCTTCTCCAGATTCCTGGAACGAGGCTGCGAGCTCGAGTAGAAAGTGTTTGAGTGTCTTCTTGCAAACTTCTTTATTCTTGGACTTCTCCTCAGTTCTGAAAAAAAATCCAATCACAAGGGAAAAGCACACGTGTAGTTATGGTTATGGTCAAATCACAGTTTTAGAAAAGAAATCAATAATGGCAAACAACGTTTTATTTTAAAATATTTGAATGAAAATTTCCTTTTCAACAGGCTCACAGATTCATTCTTATTTTTCTTTAGTCATGTGACCAAAAAAAGAAAACAGAATTTTTTTTTAGAACAAACTGATAAAAATTATTTTTAGTATTGGGTTTATGTGAAAATAAAAAGGTAAAAGTACAATACCCTCCGCAGGCTTTACTGGTGACTCTTCCACAATACACTCCTCAGTAAGGTCTGAACTCCTGAGCAAAAAATAAATAAATCATAATATCAGAGTTTTATAGCTTTGACTGAGGATTTTTCAAATTTACATTTGTTGCATTTAAGAATGAAATATACCTTCCCATCTTTTGCCTGTGTAGGAGGTGGTTTGACATTTGCTTGTGGAGGGGAGTTTCACTCACTTTCTTTGTAAGAAGCTTGTGTCGCTCTTAAAAGGAAAAAAAAATTATTAATTTCCAAAAATTATTATTAATCATCAGTCTGAATGAAATGCAAATACCAGATTGCTTAAAGAAACACTGGAAAATGTGCATTTTCTGTTATGTAATTCTTTTTACAAAGAAATGTGTAAAACTGCATCCAGGTACCTTCAGATTCCCGAGTGCGCTTGCGTTTCAGTCCTTCCACAGCAGAAACAGACTGACTCCTTGATAGTTTGGTTTTCTTTGAGGGGGAAACCATCTCCTGATTGAACAGGTTTCTTCTCACTTTGGTTACCTCTGAGGATCAATACACGTATTAATGCTCTATAGTTTTCTACTTTGGAGAATTAACAGGCCTTTAATATTGAAACTGTAAAGTATGAGATGTTTGAAAGGACAAAGTCCTTCCATTGAGGTAAAACCAGATGTACCAGAGTTTTATCTCAATTAATACATCTTATCACACAGTCATGTGCAATAGTTCTATCATATCAGAGTAACCTACTTACACAGACTTGTAAATATCTACTTTTATATTTCTTTTTATTATGCAACCTTACCCTGTGCGTATTCGTGTTTTTTTCCAACATTGCAACTTAAGAAAAAGGTCTGCAATTCATATTATAATGACAATAAAGTCTTTAAAACCAATTTCCCTCATTCTACAACAATCTGTTGTGCAAGTAATAAATTGGAGGAAAGTAATGAATAACATCAGTTCTGATAGAAATTGTTTAGAGTTTAAAAGTATGTTTTGGCACCCAAGCTGCTCCAGAGCAGCAAAAATGTTGCTGTGGCAACAGATCCAAGTACAAAGTGAACCTTCATTGTGACCCGGCCTGAACCTGAAGTCTCCTCACTAAGTCACTGATCCTGCTTACAACTAGGTGTTGCAATATTCAAGTCTCAATCCAAACCAGACTGAGCCAAACAAAAGGAAAGTCTTACTTTTCTAGCTGCTTATGTAACTTTAAATCTTAGAAGAAGCAGAGTAATGTGAACTTGCTTGATGTGGGAGGTTTAGAGGAGAGAACCTAGACATCTGCTTACAGCAACAAACAGCAGAATCCAGTTGTTAACTTTTATTTTCTGTACATACCTTGTGTTTCTTGTTTCTGAGAAGGAAGTCCTCGAACAGGTTTCTTTAAAGAAACACAGGCCTTAGTTCTGGACTAATAAAAACAGATAGGCACACAAATCACACACATAGATAATAAACTCAAATATCAACATTCATGTCAGATGATTTCAACTGAAAAATCTGAAATGAGTCATCTTACTGTTTTTGTATTCTTCTTGGGCAGTTCTATTTGACGAAGAGTCTGTACAGATTCAGTCATACTGCGATGACGAGTCAACATCCCACTCCTGTAAAGGCCAAAACATGTTCTACAATTACACAAAAATTATCCTCAAATGCCCTTCCTAAGACATTAAAACAGATGTAATCAAAACTCAAGTCTTTACTTTCATGACATATGAAATTTTTTTTTTTCTTTAAAATCAAATAGCCTTTCCAGCAGATGTGAAGCCCAACCTTCTTTTGCTGGCTGAACGACTTCGAAGGTGCTGCAGACCATCTTTGCCATCTGAATCCTGGCTGTGTGTTGAGACGGGAGGTGAGGTGATGAAAGGAGAAATGCTGTCTTTGGTAACTGATTCATCACTGAAGAAATCAGCAGGCAGAGCAGCCAGTAAAGCTTCAGGCAGCTGAGTACCCAAACTGTGGTAGACCTCTGCAAGCACTTTCGGAACCGCAGTCAGGAACCTGCCATGATGGAGAGAGACTGTTCCTTTAAATTCTTGAGACTAGGAGAAGTACTGTAACCATATTTACAGAGAATCACAGAACAGCATTAATTTTAACTGGATGTTCCTTGTACAGGGTTTAGATACACACACTTACCCAGGGAGGACTTCATCCTGAAGGAACCTTGCGAGGTATACTGGGTCTTTTGTTAGTGAGATGATCCTGAGCATGTCAGCAACCTTAAAAAAAAAAAAAAAAAACAGGACATTAGGTCTTACAGAACAGATGAAGTTCTGTGTTTTAGAATGATTCTGATTGTAGATTTCAGTGGACTGACATAAGTGTTGACCCTCTCACCTCCTCAGCCATGTGATCAGCATCCAGTGAGTCAGACTGCACTGAAGAGAGAAGTCTGCACAACTCAAGCCGCAGCACAACCTGCAGCTGGCACCTAAATTAGAAACCTGCATTGTTCAACTACACATTTAACTGATTTCACTCCAGAGAAGTAGTAGTTTGGGTTTAAGGACATTTAAGCATCAATGGTTGTTATGATAAAAAAACAGTACACTTATGATGACATGATTAAATGATAAACGATAAACATGGTTTAAAGTAGTACAAAAATATGAAAAAAAAATCCCAAGTTAAAAATGTTTAAACATCTGATAAAAAAAATTCCCCTTCTTTTGGGGAAACATTATTAAAACAAACCTATAAAATAATTTGAGTATAGAAACACTGTCACATGATACTGAAGGCAGAACAGCTGAATAAAACGTGATAGAATAAAACCACCAGACTGACAACGCTGGTGCTGCAGCTTTTAACTGATACGATAACAAAGTGGAAGCAGTTTGATTCTGGTTTTAAAGACAAAACCCGGATGTTTATGAACAACAGGGTTGTTTATTTGTATTGATCTTTAAAAGCTTGTTGAAAGGCAACTTTTAATCTTCTGCTCTGTGGTGAAGATTCACCTGCATCCACATACAGACTTTGTAATGGAGACGTTCTAAACTAACTCCCAAAACCACTAGGAGACCTTGGTGGGGGATTCAGCTCTTGCAGGTAGCATTTCCATACTGATCCAAAAACAATGCTTCCATAAGCCAGTCGTGATCTAACAGGCACTTTCTATAGTCATGAAACACTCGGCTCCCTGCTGAGTCCTCACCAGGATTTTAATCACAACCAAAGTTTGGAAACACTTTCATGAAACATTTTCAGAATACAAGACAGTTAAAAGAATAAAAGATATTTTAACCATCTATAAATGGACCTTTTTAATGCATAGTTGTTACTGTTTTTCTGTAGTACTCATATACCTGCTTCTGTAACAGGTATATAACTCAATATAAAGACTAAACTGTATTTGTATTTTATATATGCAAACCTATATGTACACGATATGTGAGTCTGATAAAGAACTTCTTGTTCTTAAAAATATCTGTTGGACAAAAAAATGGACATGAAGGAGCGCGGCATCCTCTGAAACCCATCATACACAGATGTTTGCGATACCGTATCTCTGTTGTGTTGTATATCTTCACGAGGTCAAAAGAGATAATTAGAACACGTTTACAGATACGGGGGGGTCCACAGGGCTCTCGTCTGATCAGACCATCTGATCCAAGCATCCACACAAGGCGATTGTTGACCTTCCTTTGGTGATTTCACACAGACAACTTGTCAGACCCATTGGGTGGTACGTGGTGCGGTCGATCCTTTCCAGGCTTTAGACGGGATCTGATTAAAACCTCCTGCTAAGATCTGGGTATGATTCATGTCCTCTTGACATTGTTAAAACTTTTTAAGAGATGGGTCAGAGTACTGGGAGGTAAGCGCTTAAAAAACTGACAAAATGGCAGCATGATGAGAGTTTCTTATGAAGTCTCTTCCGTTAAGGAACCCTGACTGAAATGGTCAGTATTCTTGGAGAATATATTTAGTCACCTTTGTTCTTTCTGCATCCATATTGTTGTGAGGTCCACAAAACATTTTCTCACAGAGGTCCTTTTAAATGTTTGCCATTTTTCAACATTGTTATTTTATCATTTTCAAGAAAACATGGAACTGTATTTTCCAGAAATGATTGTAAGATAAACGGCTGGTAATAAATTACTCACTCTCTGACTCTGTCATCAGCAGTGACTCCATGGAGCTGTCGGATGGATTTGCTGGTCTTCAGGAGATGCTGCTGAATAATTAGAAAAACTTTCACCTGAAAAAAACAACAACATACATTTACTTAAAAGCACGTCAGTCACTCTGCATCTGCATATTATTATTCTTATATGTACATATGTACGTACAATCTTTCAAATTGCTTCACATTTTTCTTGAACGTACTAGTTTTTTTTTTTTTCAAACCTACAATATATGTTAAACATTTGCAAATTCTTAACAAGGGCTAGTAAAATCAAACTGGATTTTTAACTGCAACTATCTAACACTTACATTTGTTACCCATGAAGCATAAATACCATAAAATCAATGAATACAAGCCTGTAAAGAAGATAAATGTAAAAAATCTTTAAACTTCTTTAAAAAACCCTGGACGTCTCACCTCCCAGTCTGATGTGTAAAAGGTTTTTACAGCTGTCAGAAGCTGCTGAACACTTGTTAGAAGAGACGAGTCTTTCTCTGCCACAGTTTTCTCATAACTGGCCTTCAGATGGGACAACAGCTCCCCTTCACATGTGAAACCTGAGTAAAGGAAGAAGATACATCTCTGCAAGTCACAAGAGTTAAATGTAAACTTGCTCATTAGGTTTAAGATTGAACAGGAACACTCACTGATGGTACTGCCTGCTCCAGATTTGCTCCGGTCACTTAACCGTTTCTTCCCTTGTTTGTCTGCACCCCGGCCCTCAGTCACCAGCTGCTCAGCTTCAGCCTGGTTCTTTTGGGCTTTGACATTCAGGCGTGCAACATTCAACATTTGCAAAGAACGACTCATTGTCTTCATTTTCTGCCTCACTGGTGTGCGGTGGGCGCCAACTACAGGTCAAGACACGAACAGGAAGATGTAAGATAATTTCTCTGAAGCATAAACTAAAAGGATTTTTTGCATTTCACATGTTTGATGTCAACCGTAAACAAGAAAACAATTTGAATTCAGAGTTGAAAAACATTGTTACGTTTCTTGCTTCTTTTGCTTCCTGAGTCCTGGGATCCCTGGTACAGTTCTGACAGACCACAGATCAGTTCCTCCTGAGGGGCAGAAAACTCCTCATCTGCTGCTTCATCTGGAACCGCATGAAGCAGTCTGCAACGGTGTAACACAGTTATCAGAACCACCTTTTATTAGTGGTTGTTTTATTTATATTTAGGCATCAACAAAACAGCTTTATTAAAGTATTGTTATATTAAGTGTTTTTATTTAATTGTATATAAAGAATTATTATAAGCACAGCGTTTTGACAACAACAACACATGAGACAGATTTACCTCATTGATTCCATTAAATGAGTGCTAACTCCTGACTGGTCTGATTGTGGGAACCAAGTCTCCAACATGTTTAAAGTTTGTTGGCTCTGGCCCAGTTCCTGCAGAGCCCACTCAGGTACTGGATGGTCCTTTAAATCCTCTGTGGGGGGGGAAACAACAACAAAAGGCATAAACAAACAAATTACAGATACATTATTTTCTGGATGATTAATAAAGATTTGTTTTTCTGAAGAATCAGATCAACTGATACACAAAATCTTTGTCTGTTTCTTTTTAGACTTAAGACTCACGTCTTTATTAGACAGCGATCTTAAGCTAATACTTCACAAATTACCCTATTTAGTACAACTATTTTTAAGAACTCCCAGTAGGAATAAAGAAAACTGTCAAACTCCGAAAGGCAGACAATAGGTTGGTTGCACCCTAGAACCTGGATGACATGCACAGTACAGATGGAGGGCAGGAAGTAAATATGCAGCGCTTGTCAATGGAGGTTTCTATACCTGTCAGTGTCTATTGTGCGGATTTAGACCTGGGAGCAAAAGGGAGGTATACGCAGCTGATCACAGAATATGTTGGACGGGACCCATACCTCATGAAGATGAGTGAATTTTCGTCTGAACCGAAGGATTTGCCAACAATCGAGGCAGTTGACATCACTAATTATCTGGTCCTGCAGACGTCATACTACACAAAACATCAAATGAAAGCCTACAAAAGTTTGGAGTCCTACAACTTTTTTGTGAGTGGATGGGTCCACAATCTTGGGAGTAAAACGTCTCCGGGACGATTTTCGTTTGGTCTTCGCAAGGGTAAGTGTTTTATTTATTTATTTTCAGTGTAAAGATGTTAGTAGCTAGTAAAAAACGAGCATCCTTCTCTCTGTTACCTCGATTGGAACAACCATAAACTGCACAAAATAGAGGCATTTTCCCAGGCTATTTGAACAGGTCACTTCACTTCCAGCCCTCCGTCTGCACTTCGAACGCTGGTGTCTTAACAACGTGACGTAGGGTGCAACCAACCTATTACACAAATACCAAAGGAGGCACCCACTCAACTCCAAGTACTTTTGAAGTAAACTGTACACAGTCTTGTGAATAAGGGTTTACTTTTAGGTTTAAAGAGGCCATTTCATACAAACTTCAGGACTTTGTGGTTATTTCTTAAGTATTAACCAGTAATATGAAACATTTTATATCTAAAAAGCGTTAGGAAACACTGATTAACAGACCTTTCAATTTGTCTGGGTCAAAATTCCGAAGGTTCCGTGTCAGGCTTCGTCAGCAGCTTGTTCATATTCATTATTTGCATTTGCTGGACTCTGATTGGCTAACAAACTA
Source organism: Pachypanchax playfairii (assembly GCA_006937955.1). NCBI lineage: Eukaryota > Metazoa > Chordata > Actinopteri > Cyprinodontiformes > Aplocheilidae > Pachypanchax > Pachypanchax playfairii. Next base: position 3,094,641 of record SSNP01000042.1, on the reverse strand, counting down.
GCCTATGAGAGCAAGGTATACTGTTTCCTGTCCCGCTGCACATGGCAACATCAGACGTGTCTTCCTGTTTGCTACGTCTTATGCTAACACCTTTTAGCCAGCAGCATGCTAGGCGTGGTTTCAACTGCAGGAGCTGATGAATACTAACAAACAAAGGAGTTGTAATGAAACAGATACAGGCCGTTAGAACTCTGGTTTTATCACCACCTGCGTAGTTTGAGAAATTAAAACTGAAAGAGAAGTTGTTGACCTGTTTTCACACCCACTATGAAGGTAAGAACACCTGTGGAGCTAAAATATTCAATAGAAACCTCAGAAAAACGGCTTTTAATGGAAGGGACTCTTTCAGGAACTTTCAAACATGTTTTCACTTGTTGTGAATTAAACTTAAATACTAAAACCTCTCAAATATACTCAATTTACAAATAATTTCACATTAGTCTAATTCCATCTTAGTACATTTAAACGTAGATCTAGTTCATAATGGGCGATCTTAAAGCTAAAATAAAGAGTCTTTTCCTCTGGCAGATCCTTGTACTATGGCTATGGGCTGATCTTTAAAAAACCTAAATCAGATTTAAGATTATTTGAGTTTATGCTTCTTGTTATTATCAGGCAACATATGTACAGTACTGACATTATAGACTTACACACACACTACTATAAACTCTTACCACTGATTCCATCATGGTCCTTGTTCATTTCCTCATAGATGACTCCCAGAACACTGTTCACTACATCCGGTAGATCAGGAGAAGCTTCAACTGTGCTTGGGACAACCGTTTTCTTCCTCAGGAGCTGATCATTCTGAGTGATTATTGGCTGAATGATTGTCAGCAGAGCCGTGGAGACTGACAGCGGGGAGAAGACAGCTGAGCACAACAGCCCGTTATCACTAACCTCAGCAAGCTGTGGAATCAAACAAACCATAGAAACAAAGAAAACCACCTATTTGAGTCAGTGATTAAAAATTCAATAATCTCCAAATAAGAAATCCCAAACCTCTGACCTGCAGCAGTGATGTTAACAGACACACATTATCACCATTTCACCAAAAAGGTTCAAAACACCCCAAGAAAGCAGTTATAGCAGTCACTAGCTACTCATTATGTCTAATGTAAAAGAGATCTAGAGTATTTAGATGTCTCACCATGTGAAGAGCAGGACCAGAAAGTTCCTTTAAGAGATGCTGGAAGGCAGCGGCTCCTTGCTGGTTGCTGCTGGAGCCTTGAAGCACCCATGTCTCTGTGGGGGTGTGAGTCAGTGATGAAGTATCCCAGGACCACAGCACTCCCTTCAGGCACACTTTGAAAGACTCCTGGAGGAGCCTCTGTCTGCAAGAGACCGGCTCCACCTTGACATCACAGCTCTGTGTCACATTACCTGTTTTTAAAAGAAAAACAGTGTGAACAAATGACCTAACATTCTCAACTTCACGATAATGTCCTTAATTTTATCAGTTGACACTTATTCTTTATAACTACAGCTACATGCTTGTTACAATAAGTTGCTTTTTAACAGTACCACTGTTTCCTCTGTATGATTTAGTAAAAAAAATTGCAATTTAATTAAAATCTAGAAAAAAGTAACAGACCAAGATGCTCACATGGACTTGCGTAGCTGCACTGTCTATTTTTGGTCTATTGAAGTTGCAGATGGACACGTGAGTCAATAATATTGATCATATTTAAATAAATCACTTAACAAGGGCAGTAGGGTACTTGTCAAGCCTTCCAGCTTGGAAAGATTCTAACTAAAAGATCCCTTTGTGCTAAATATTACCATGTTGAGACATGTGCTCTCACCTCCAACAAAAATATATTGACTCTGTTTACTGTATGTAAGTGTGCAACACCAGGTTCAAGTCCATGGATGACTATCTTGAGCGACACTTCTTTACCAAGTCTAATTTTAAAGTTTTTAAATTACAAATTATATGAAATGTTTCAACAACCACACTGTTTTAACTGAGTCTGAAAGTTTACATATTAGTTCCAATTATTTTTGTATTTACAGGATGTTCATAAAAAAAAAAAAACCTGAATATTGACACCAACACTGTTTCTGTAAGTGAAAGTGATGTTTTTGGCTACAAACCTCGGTCCCACTGCACAACACCAGTTACAGCAGGAAACGCCAGGCGGTAAGGTCTTTCAGCAGACAGGAGGTATCCAATGCTGGGTCTGAATGCAACAGCTTCTCTCATGATGTCTGAGTCTGTTTGCTGATTGCAGCAGAGATTCATCAGCGCAACAACAGGGATCAATCTGCCACCCACCTGCGCAAGCGCCTCTGATAGCTTTTCACACCCAAGGTCATCTTCACAGTTCATAACCTGTAAAGACAAACTTGTGTCATAAGGAGATCTATTCTCTACACTTCAACTCAGAGTAAACAAACATATTATGCCTATGGGACACTGTATTTGAAAAAAAAAAAAAAAAAATATGGAAAGACAGAAAATCCTAAACAGCATGTGTTCTTCTAATTTCTGAGTCCGTGCATTGCACAAGTTACCGAACTCACCTGAATGTGAGATCTACTATCAATCCAGTGCAGTACAACTTGTCTCTGAGCCAACATCTCGGTAAGGCTCTTTGATATAATTAATTCTGCCACTTCTACTGGAAGATCATCTTTTAAAGACAAGTAGTCCACGAGTTGTGTCCTTGAACGTGGACTCTGCGAGACAAGAAACACCAAATTTCTCCCACCGCTTGAAGGCTCATGTTCATGAGCCACACCAGGATCTCCAACACGACCGGACCTCCTGGGCCTCTGGGACAGTTTGGTCGGGGAGGTGATGTCTGGTATGTCCCACTGGAAGTCCAGTAGAGATTCTTTGAGAGCATTTTGAACTGAGACAGATTTATTGGACCGAGTCTTGAGAGAATAGGACATTTTATCCTGCCAGTCGAACCTCGCTTCAAACTCTTGCTCGAAGTCCTGAAATGTTTTGTGTCGAAGCTCCTTGAAATTGGACCCTCTTGCGATGAAACTGGCATTACGACCCGACGTGGACTGAAAGAATTTATAACCCCAGCGTACTTTCTCAAATCCATATTTGTATCCGTAATGCAGCAGAATGTATAATATTCCTCGTTTCACAAAATGGTTTTTGACATCCAGTCGGTCGTCGGCCTCGTCATTCTCAATATCAATAATAAAAACCAAGTTGTGCAAAGCCATCACTGCGAGCTTTCACAAGGCCGTCTCCAAGACAAAAAAAGTTAAAGTCGTTCCTCTCGGTTATCTTCGCATTTCTGAGTTAACTACAACCTGCTAGCAAACGCTAACAAGAAAGACGCATATTAACAACGGTTACGCTTCAGCTAACGGGTTATCACTAATTATCCGGTGAAATAGAATCACACACCCACAGAAACGCAAACAGACCCGAACTTATAAAGGCTGTACGGGTTCATGGAGTCCACAAAACATCACTGGAACACTCAGAAGACTTTTTCGCCATTTTCTCACAACAAGGCTTAACCGTTCGCGCTCCTTCAATTAGAGCCCACCTCCAACTCTGATTGGTTACAATCTGAAATAAAGCCGTCTGAATGGTCAAAAATAAAGTTAATTGTGCGTCATAAATCTATGTTAACTTTTTATTGGATAGATTTTAAATCAATCACTCCGGAATGGATGAGCTCCATACGGGAAGGGGCGGGATAAAAAGATTGACAGGCACAGCTTGTGTTTAACTTTTAAAGCGTTATGTTAGTCATTGCTAGTGCCGCGAAGAAAAAATGTGTGAGGACATTTAAAAGCTGCAATGTTTCTTTTGGTTTTTATTAATCGTTTTGCTATATTTCTTTTTGTAACACAATCAGCTCCTTCCCTCGTTTTTAATTAAGGAGAAAAAGTAAAAAACTGTCTTCGTCCTCATTGAGATGCTGAACAAAATGTCAGCTATTTCCAAGCAGTTTCTTTCTTCTGCTGAGTAATTTATCTTATTATATGTTTATGTCTAAAACGTAAATAACTATTATTATCGGGATTACTGGGCCAAGACTGGCTAGTTCTTGTTTCTGCAGCGCTGATGCGTTGAATGCTCACCACCAGGGGGCGTGGTCAGGAAGTGACGCAGACGCCTCCATATACGGCGGCTTCCCGTCACTGTCCGGTGACTTGGAGGTTAAAGTAGTTTTTCGGTTTGTAAGTGAAGGCAGCTTTCCCGGACAGCGCCCTACGGAGCTCAGCATGGGCACCGTCCATGCCAGGGTAAGGATCCGTCCAGGTGATTTTCACCTGTCTGAGTGACTGAAAGAGCCACATTCACCTGAGCTCAGACATGCAGCTCTCTAACACTCTATTTAATCCATCTCGTAACTGTGTTTTAACTTAAAGAGTAAATTTGAAGGCCTAATCCAGATGTTTGTGTTTATGGCAATAACAACGATAGGAGCTAGTGTTTTTGTTGTTTACGACCTCAGCTTGTGCTCACTAACATTAATGCTGTTTCTATAGTGTACTATATAAACTTTATTTGACTATTTATAGAAGGTTTAAAACAGAGTACTAGAAATACTGAGACTTTATAACACAATAATGATGATTAATGTCAGTTAATATGATTTAGAACAAGTATCTGATCTATCATTACGGCTGTAAAGTTTTGTTTTAAAGGCTTTAGTTTTCCCTGGTGTTATGGTTGTCTGTCACCAGCTGATTGTTTCCTTTTTTAAAATTTTATCTTCAGTCTTTGTGCTCATTAAATCACCCTGGTTATTCTAGTCCTCATTTCCAGCCCAACTTTACATGATTTTAGTGCATATTGTTTCACATTTTAAATTATCATCAGTTTCATTACAAGTCCAGTGATATTTGCCCATTAGATCGATCTGAAATAATAATCCACTGATCTTTATGTCCAATTGCTGTTTAATAAATAAATTCAATCTTTGATATATTGAATTCATTAGTATTTGCTTGTGTTGTTTGTGTTATGCTGTGTTATTTCTTTCTGTTTTTGGATGAGCTTCCAGACAGTCCTAGACTGAAGTCCTTCCAAAAACTAGATCTAATTTCATCCAACATTCTTTTGTATTTGTTTGAGAAAGTTTTGCGTGTCCTACGTGTGAATCTAATCTCTGTTCTCATGTTTTGTTTTTGTAGAGCCTCGACCCTCTGCCAATGCAGGGGCCAGAGTTAGGAATTCAAGCAGAGGACATCGAATCACCAGAGATTGAGCAGGAGCCAAAGCAAGAAGTTCTTGAGAACAAAGATGTAAGAATAACCATTTTTTGAAAGTTGAATTGCACCCAGACATGATTTCACTCTTTCCTTTCTTTCTATTTGTTTGGTTGTTCATGGTCATCTGATTGTCCTCCTCCTCTCCTGAACTTGTTGGGGCTTTGTGTCTTCTCCTATTTTCAGGTTGTTGTTCAACAAGTTCATGTAGATGGTCTTAAAAGAACAAAGGACGACCTGTTGACTTATGAAATCGCAGAAGTGTTCCAGGCAAAAAACCTGATTGATGTAAGTTCATGTTAGTGACCTTTTAATGCTTGTTTAAAGTTTACTCCTGTGAAGCATCAACACGTTGTTTCGTTTATTATCCAGGTGATGCGAAAGTCCCACGAAGCCCGACAGAAGCTGCTGCGTCTCGGTATCTTCAGAAAAGTTGAAGTTGTTATCGATACTTCTCGAGGTACAAAGCAACTTTTTTGGGAAGAATTATACATCCGTCAAGTGTATTCACATTTTTATCCCTTGCTTTTCTGTGTTTTCTTCAGGTGAAGACGCTCTTCCTAATGGCCTTGACGTGACCTTTGAGGTCACTGAACTGAGGCGTTTGACGGGCAGCTACAATACTATGGTTGGAAACAATGAAGGCAGCATGGTTAGTGCTTTAAGAGTTCAGTCATTTCATCAAAGAGTTTAGAAAATAGGTCAGACATCTGTGTCTGCTTCTGTTCTAAAAAACTGAAACCACGATCACGTTGATGGGTCCTGCCTCCAACCTGAACCTGTGCACCAGGGACATGGTGATGAAAGTCCTGTCTATGCATCCATACTCAATCATGGTGTCTCTAATGCACCAACTAACTAATTACAACTAACCATATTAGAGAAGGGAAGATTTAAACATATGGCAGCAAGTTTAGAGGTGTGTGAATCAACACAAGCCAAGATCTGAGGGACTTTTCAGGAAGAAGGTTCAACAAACTCTGGATCTATTCATGACCTCTGGGTTTACTTCATCCCAGCCAGGAAATCAGATACAGAAGAAAGATGGATATTCTGATGACATTGTCCCAGCATCTGTCCATCTTCTTCAGCTTGTCCACTGTTGGGTTGCAGGGGCAACAAGTTCAGTAGAAACCCACACCTCTCTCACCCCAATGATCCTCTCCAGGTCTGGGGATCGCAAGATGTTCCCAAGTCAGAGAGGTTATATAATCCCTCCAGCAGGATCTGGGTCTGCTCAGGGGTCTCTTCCCAGTGGGATGTGCCTGGGAAACCTCCATGACGAAGCAACCAAAATGCATTCTGACCATTTGTCTGAACCACCTCAGCTGACTCCTTTTGATGAGGAGGAGCGGCAGCGGCTCTATTTCAAACTCCCTCAGGATGACAGAGCTTCTCACCTGATTTGTAAGTCTGAACCCGGTCGCCGTACAGAGGTACAGAAGATATGGTTCTTTTGAGCGGGGTCCAGATCTGATGACCAGGTGAGAGTCAGAACATTTTGCTTTGCATTCAGCTCAACTCCTTCTTTACTACAACAGACAGAAGCAGCTCCCTCATCCCGGAGGACGAAACTCAAGCCATGTTTTTCTACTTTACAGTAATATATAGATATGTAATTAAAATATATTTTTGATTTGAACCATAAACACCTTAAATTTGGTTTTCATTGATTAAAAATGTTCATCTTTTTTAGGTTCTTGGCCTAAAGTTACCCAATGTATTTGGACGTGCAGAAAAACTGACATTCCAGTTCTCCTATGGTACCAAAGAGACATCCTATGGCCTGTCCTTCTTTAAACCTCAACCGGGACACTTTGAACGAAAGTAAGATACAAGAAGCTTCATAAAATAAAGTGAAAAAAAAACTCTATCCTGCTAAGCTACTACGATTTCAAATTAAAAGAGCACAAATGCCAGTAAAAGGAGGTTATTAGTTATGCTGTATGTGTGTATATTTTGATTAGGCGTCTTCTTTTTGTTATTTTTTGTGCACATCATTTCATCACTTTCATTAGACACATTTTCAAGTTGGATGCTCTTCAGCAGGGAGTTTTTAATTTATGTTTTCTTTTCCTACTTTCAGTGTGTCTGTCAACGTGTATAAAGTAACTGGTCAGTTTCCATGGAGCTCACTGAGAGAGACGGATCGAGGGATCTCCACAGAACTGAGCGTAAGCACTTACCGTAAAGGGACAGTTTTTTTTGTTTTTTTTTGTGGAAAAGTTTTAAACTGTTAATATCCTACCTGTGGCTCTTCAGCCTCAGTTTGGAAAAACAGAGATTAGTTCTGACTGGATGGAGAACTAATGGCTGGTTCCATGGTGGATTACTGCTGTATAAAACATCTTTACATCAAAGATTTCACAGTCGTTAAAACACAGGCTGTTTAAAAACAGACTAAAATAATCCAGACTGGACATTTATAAATTCAGTCAGACATCACTAACCCCTGAAGGTAAATGAGATGTAGTAACTCAGTGTTTCTTCAGAGAGTCATTCTAGAGCACGTCTCAAACTCCAGGCCTCGAGGGCCACTATCCTGCATGTTTTAGATGTTTCCCTGCTTCAACACACCTGATTCAAATGAACAAGTCATTAACAGGCTTCTGCAGGACTTGTTGAAATACAGAGGATTTGAATCAGGTGTGTTGAAAAAGGGAAACATTTTAAACATGCAAGATGGTGGCCCTCGAGGCCTGGAGTTTGACATCCCTGTTCTAGAGGGTTCTAGATGTGGACAGGAAGGATCTCCTGTAGAGGGTTCTAGCTGTAGACAGGAAGGATCTCCTGTAGAGGGTTCTAGCTGTAGACAGGAAGGATCTCCTGTAGAGGGTTCTAGATGTAGACAGGAAGGATCTCCTGTAGAGGGTTCTAGATGTAGACAGGAAGGATCTCCTGTAGAGGGTTCTAGATGTGGACAGGAAGGATCTCCTGTAGAGGGTTCTAGCTGGAGACAGGAAGGATCTCCTGTAGAGGGTTCTAGCTGTAGACAGGAAGGATCTCCTGTAGAGGGTTCTAGCTGTAGACAGGAAGGATCTCCTGTAGAGGGTTCTAGCTGTAGACAGGAAGGATCTCCTGTAGAGGGTTCTAGCTGTAGACAGGAAGGATCTCCTGTAGAGGGTTCTAGCTGTAGACAGGAAGGATCTCCTGTAGAGGGTTCTAGATGTGGACAGGAAGGATCTCCTGTAGAGGGTTCTAGATGTAGACAGGAAGGATCTCCTGTAGAGGGTTCTAGCTGGGGACAGGAAGGATCTCCTGTAGAGGGTTCTGGCTAGATGTAGACAGGAAGGATCTCCTGTAGAGGGTTCTAGATGTGGACAGGAAGGGTCTCCTGTAGCGGTCTGTGTTGGATCTGAAGAAGCTTCTGACTGAAGACACTCTGTTGTTGAGTTACTGTGTCATGAAGAGGATGATGAGGGTTTTTCATCATGTTCTTCATCCTTCTTTGGACAATCAACTCAAGAGGTTCAAGATCAGAACCAGGTGAACACTCAGGTATTTATGCTCCTCCACCACCTCCACTTCTTCACCATGATGGAAATGGGTTTTGGGATGTTGCTGCTTTTCCTAAAATCCACAATCATCTTTTTTGTCTTGTTCACATTCAAGATGAGATTGTTCTCACACCAGGACACAAAGTGGTCCACCAGGTCTCTGTACTCAGTCTCTTGTTCTTCTCTGATCCACCAACAACTGCAGAGTCATCAGAGTATTTCTGTAGATGGCAGGACTGACAGGGACTGAAAGTCTGAGGTGTACAGAGTGAAAAGGACATGATGAGAGTACAGTCCCCTGTGGTGCTCCTGTACTGCTGATCACCTGGTCAGACGTACAACTCTTCAGTTTCACAAACTGTGGTCTGTTTGTCAGGCAGTCCTTGATCCAGGTGATTGTGAAGGCATCTACCTGTGTCTTCTGGTGGTTTTACACAGTAAAACAGGCTGAATTGTGTTAAATACACTGGAGGAATCAAAGAAGATGATCCTCACAGTGCTGCCTGCTTGTTTGCTTTTTAAAGAGGTCATTTCATGCAAATTTCATGACTTTGTGGTTATTTCTTAAGTATTAACCAGTAACATGAAACATTTTATATCCAAAAAACGTCAGGAAACACTGATTAACAGACCTTTCAACCTGTCTGGATTAAAATTTGTCTGGTTCCATGAAGAAGCTCGTTTATATTCATTGTTAGGATTTGCTGGACTCAGATTGGCTAACAAACTAGCCTATGAGAGCAAGGTATACTGTTTCCTGCCCCGCTGCGCATGGCAACAAGAGACGTTCTCTCTTCCTGTTTGCTACGTTATGCTAACAGCTTTTAGCCAGCAGCATGCTAGGCGTGGTTTCAACTGCAGGAGCTGATGAATACTAACGAACAAAGGAGTTGTGATGAAACAGATACAGGCCGTTAGAACTCGGGAGAACTCGGGTTTTATCACCACCTGCGTAGTTTGAGAGATTAAAACTGAAAGAGAAGTTGTTGACCTGTTTCCACCCACTATGAAGGTAAGAACACCTGTGAAGCTAAAATATTCAACAGAAACCTCAGAAAAACCGTTTTTAATAGAAGGGACTGTTTAAGGACAGTTTGGAAAAGAATGACACGTTTCTTTTTGTCTGTTGCATCATGAATGTTTCTTTGTTTTGTAGTTACAGTTTACTGTGAAACCCTAACCAAGAGCATTTCAGGCTGAACTGGAAAGGTCACTGACAACAAGCTTCACTGTTAAATTCTGCTGCAGAAAACCTCAGAATAAAATCAATGACTGTGTTAAAAAAAACAAAAAAAACCCCATTATGTTCATGAGCTGTGTTTGCATTTTAGGGATTAGACTTTTGTTCAGATGGTACTGGTCCACTTCGGTTTTGGCCCCAATGTGACTGGCCATTATCTCACCATTATGATCAGAGCTAATCTCTGTTTCTCCAAACTGGCCGTTCAAGGAATAACCTAAAACAGATTAGATAGTAAGTGGTTCTAAACTTTGCACAGAAAGTTCATTATAACAATCTAAACTGCTGTTGTTTCTATGTTAATAATTATTAAGGTATATGTGTGATTATTTTTTTTTAATGTTATTTGTGCCATTTGAAACAATATAACTAATATATTCTGGCTTTTTCATTTACATGTGGTTGAAGTAAATTTGTGAATTTTCTTCACAATTTTACATGAAAAAAATGTTTAGTGATGTGAAATAATTTATATCTCTAAGTCTAAGTCTTAGTTGTTTTATTTTGTTGATATTAATTAACTTAGTGTTGTTAGTAAGACACATGATAAATGAAGAGTTTCACAGAAGATCACAGACCCAAAAGTCAGAACATTCTGTTTTATTTCAAATGGACCAGTTCCCTTTGTGGAAAACCAACCAAACGCTGAAGTGGGAAGGAGTGTGGAGACAGCTGGGCTGTTTGGGTCAGGCTGCATCTTTCGCTGTTCGAGAGGAGAGCGGACATTCCCTCAAGTCTTCCCTCTCGGTATTTCTCAGGTTTTTATAATATAGTTTTTTTTTATCAGGTTGAAAATTGCTTTGTAGTTTGCTGTTTTTGTGTTGAAGTTCTTTGTAAAAGGACGTCACATTGAATTATGGTGGAAAGCGGCAAAAGAATTTCAATAAAACAGTCTCAATTTAACCAGTAATGTGGGTAATCTGTCTGGCGGTAATAATATTTTTCAGCACGCTATGGTCATCGACACTAGAAACTCTTCCATCCTGCCAAGGAAAGGTGGATTACTGAAGATTCATCAGGTACGTTTTCAACACAAACATCAGCATTTTGTCCAGATGCGTCATGAAAACCACGTGACTCGTCTGCGTTTGTGCAGGAACTTTCTGGTTACACTGGAGGTGATGCCAGTTTCCTAAAGGAGGACTTTGAGATCCAACTTAACAAAACTCTCTTCTGGGACTCTGTGAGATTTAACATTTCAAATATTGAATATATTGTATATGTATTTTCTTTTACATATTTATAATGTAAATAAGTTCTTGTTAAAGATTTACCTGTTCTAGAAGATACCCATGACCGTTCTTGTAACCAGATGTTGCTGTTTGTTATTTGCTTATTATAATTTATTGCAAACTCTAACACATTAACATTTTAAACTTTTTGTCCAGGTCCTTTCTGCCTCACTGTGGGGGGGGCTACTTTTACCTTTTGGTGAGAAGCAAACATGCATAGCAGACAGGTACAAGAAACCATTTCATTTGGACATTCAAGTCTTTGTCTTTGTGTCCATTTTCAACATGTGGAAAGATTTTGAACAGTTAATTTCTCAGCTGCTCTTTGAACGACCACAGTTTGTAGGAATATATATAAACTAGTTGTGACGGGGTTGATGAGCTAATGCCTCGTCTATATGTGGCTAAAACCACATCTGATCACTTGTGTAGTTAACGGTCGCATTCGTCATCTGTGTTTCACAACTGACTGAACCTTTTAGCTTTTTTCCTAATTAATTTGTTACTGCATCCAGATAAAATCAGGTTGCATCACAGAGTGACTGCTTCAACCAGTTTACCACCAGACTGGTAACAGATTGATATCTTATGAAAGTAGTCTGCCACTCAGTGTCCAAACCTGAGTTACACCTAAAACAAACCTACAAACAGATTCCTGGTTCTTACACATCAAAATTCTCAATTGATAGTCAATGTCAATTTCTTTTCCACATTACAGTCTGAAAACCAACTCAGTACAGACATGAAAACCACAATTTATAAACGATGGGTTGTTTTGTACCTTCTAGGTTCTACCTTGGTGGCCCCACCAGTATCAGGGGATTCAGTATGTACAGTATGGGCCCACAGAGTGAGGGTAAGACATGGTCTATCAGGAATCAGCCTGACTTTAGGTGTTTTGTGGCACGATTGGGATGTTGATGTTGTTTTCGTGGCAGGGGATTACCTGGGAGGTGAGGTGTATTGGGCTGGAGGTCTCCACCTCTACACACCTCTACCCTTCAGACCAGGCAGGGGAGGCTTTGGTGACCTCTTCAGAACCCACTTCTTCCTCAATGCCGGAAACCTTTGTAACCTCAACTATGGTGAGCATTGGGAAATGGATCTCCTTTTCAGTTCATAGTTTGATGCACCAAATCATGCTGTAAGTTAATCAAATACAAAGATTTTAATCAATCAGATATTTTTTCCAATTAATCTTATTTGACCAAGTTTGAGTTTAAAAGGCTTATGATGTTGGATAAAGCGGAGCTCACATTGTGCACACCCTGTTTCCTTTGCTTTGTTGAAGTCTCATATAGACTTTTATTTCAGGTGAGGGGCCTCAGGCACATTTGAAGAAACTAGCAGAATGCATCCGCTGGTCGTATGGACTAGGCATTGTGGTGCGTTTGGGGAACATTGCCAGGCTGGAGCTGAACTACTGCATTCCCATGGGAGTCCAGAGTGGAGACAGGTAGTGAAGGTTGCCTGGTGTTAGCTCAGAAGACTCCAATTGCCATAAATTAGATGTAACGTTAAGACTTTTTATTAAAGTTATTGATATGCAAGTTGGACAGCAGTTTGCATTGTTGTGCAAATTCAAGGAAATTATATATGCAGATAGATAGGTCAGAGGTTGGTGTAACGTTCTCTACTTTTCTTACAGAATATGTGACGGGGTCCAGTTTGGAGCAGGAATCAGATTCTTGTGAGGCCACTTATTTATGAATTTATTTACTGGAGGAGGAAACTTGCATGTATAGGATTGTTATGAGTTTAATAAAAGGATTTCAGCTGACTTTTCTGTTTCATCTTTTTTTGTTTGCTGCAAAGTTGAAAAAATGTATCAGTCTGTCATGTTAGTTTATTAGCTATTTTTTTAATACCTGAAAGTGTTGTGTCCCCATTAGATTAAGCTTTTCTGCGATGATCATTTCACACTCAGCATATTTAATCAATCAATCATATTGTATTTATAAAAGCACGCTTAATGACCTGTTGACCTTTGACCTGGTATTATTCTGTTTTGAAACTTTGACAGCTACTTTTTCAAATGCTCCCACTGAAATTGAAATTTTAGATGACAGGTTTAGAAATCCTGCTGTCATAATAACACCAAGTCTGGGGAATGTTCAATTTGACTTATATCTTTATACAGACACATCCAAAAATTACAAAAATATTCTGTAAATATCAGGAAACAAACGGTAGTTGTTATTTCCCGTGTAAAAGAAATTTACACATGTTTGAGCAGAGTGTGAAATTAAAGCGCGGGATATCGTGAACATTGTTCACGTGACCCTGTATCTGTTTACATCAGAGATTCCGTGCAGTTTAGTAGTGCGCATCTATTTAACGCATACTGTTGTCACGTGGTTTCCATTGCGCGCCTCGATTCGCTAAACTCGCGCATACTCATTGCACATTGTTCCGTAGCATCGTAGCAAGACAACATTGCGGGAAGCGAAACAGGAGGGGGTGTTCACTCAACTGTCTTCTGGCAATTTCATCGTCACGTCCCGTTTTCACACAAAGAAAATCTAAAGATCCCTACGTTATTCGCTCTGTAGCGGTTTGAAGGTGTTCGGCAGCAGCTCGCAGGGTGTTTTTGTTGTTTTCTTTGAGAGCGCAGGCACTCGGACACGCTGATGGCGGTCACTATCGAGGATCTCTATCGGAACTACGGGATCCTTGCTGATGCTAAAGAGAGCCTCAGCCAGGTAAAGACGGGTCCCATTAGTTTTAAACACTGATTTAACGCAGTCTTTAGTACTTCGATGTAATTTAGGTGGTTTCATTTGATTTATGCTAAGTTAGCTGAAACGAGCTAATCCTCAGGCTAATGTTAGCCTCGCTGTTGCTACAACGAGCTCATCTGTTTGAATCGCAGTCAGGAATTTTAATAATCCTTTTTCTGTTAGAGCGACTCAGTTTAAAACTAATAATTATTATACAAGTTTTGGAGATACCCCTCGACCACATCTGTGTAGTTTTGGGTTTTTGAGAAACTAGTACATTTAAAGTGGTGCAGATATTTAAATACATAAAATACTGACTATGTACAAACTAAAATTAGGTGATCAGAATCTGATAGACCCGCTTTTGCACATTCCCGTAATACAGCCTAGATGAAAACTCAAAAGAGAGTTGGGTCTATTTTACATATTTTTATTTTTATATAAGTCAGTGCTGTTTATTTCACATTGTTTTTTAATTAAACATTATTTTTTCAGGTTCATTCATGTGGCTCTCTAGAATTTACTATTAATTTGTTGAAGACTTTTTGCATCCTTTAACAGATTTTTGGAAGGAGTTTATCGATTCATCGTTCCTTCCCTCATTGGACAAAATAAAATCTGAGTTATAAATCTTACAGAACGCATGACTGAGCCCCATCCTGCTTCTCTCTGGGAAATTAAATTTGCTATTCCATTTTTTGAGACATGACTTCTTTGGTTTTTAGACAGGAGTGCATTTTACTCCATCACTCTTTGTTGTTCCTGTTGTCAAACTAACCCCATGAGAACTGCCAGCAGCAGCAGTCTGGGGGGCAGTTAATGCAGCAGATTTCAGTTTGTAAAGACAGGATTTTTTTACTATGTAAAAATACAGGAAATTGGCAGGGAAATACAGATACTGGAGGACAGCGGGAAAGAGGGTAAAATACGTGCGTTTCCTGGCCAAAGCGGGATACTTGACAGCTATGACCTCAACCATCATAAATATGGTGGAAACTTTTCAGAATACTGAATAGATAAAGTCCTAAACACAAAATGGCTTCTTTTGCAAATAAGTTGAATTGTTAACATGAGCTTATAAAATATCCGACTTCATACTGTGTCATAACTCACATAAATATTCCAAAATGCTCTTGAGGTTTCTTGTTGCTGGTTTTCATAAGCAGATGAACTGGAAACACCCATATATACAGATGTTTCCAACAATTTTAACTGTTAGGTTTCAAAATAAATATCAGGGAGGGCTTCAATATTTACATATCTGTTCTTTAATTGTTTTGTTTTTCAGCACAAAGATGCCTACCAAGTGATCCTGGATGGCGTGAAAGGTGGTCCTAAAGAAAAGCGACTGGCAGCACAGTTTATTCCAAAATTTTTCAGCAGCTTTCCAGAATTGGCTGATGCTGCTATAAATGCACAGCTTGATCTCTGTGAGGATGAAGACGTGTCTGTAAGTACCAAAACCAACAGACATTCATAAATTTCATTTTCAGCTGTTTAGATTTTTCAGGTTTATAGAACAATGAATAGTTTAATCCCAAAAACACATCTTGTGCGTTTTGGTCCAGATTCGACGGCAAGCCATTAAGGAGTTACCCCGGTTTGCAACTGGTGAGAACATCTTCAGGGTTGCAGATATCCTGACTCAGCTCCTTCAGACAGGTATCTGAGTTTTACATGTTCTCCAGTGGGTCACGGAGCATCTGATTGCAAAGCGGTAGTGGTAATCTTTATATTTAATTGTGCTTGCAGATGATACAGCAGAGTTCAACCAAGTGAATGCAGCTCTAATCTCTATATTCAAAATGGATGCAAAGGGTAAGTTGTGTTTTTTACACCTGTTTTGCTGGTATGGTTTATCTGTCACATAAACTGAGTTAAATGTGTTAATTCCATGTATAAAATATATCCCTTTCATCAATTACCCATCAACCTTTGCTGTCAGGTACTCTTGGAGGCCTCTTCACACAGATTCTGCAGGGGGAGGACATAGTACGAGAAAGAGCCATCAAGTTTCTGTCCACCAAACTAAGGACCCTACCAGAGGACATCATGACGAAAGAAGTCGAAGATTATGTCTTTGCAGAGACTAAGAAGGTTTGTAGATTGTTGACATTGATACTGTAGTTTTGAAGCTTCAGTACAGCTGCTGATTAAAGAATGAACCATCTCTGCTGCCTCCTCAGGTGCTGGAGGATGTGACAGGAGAGGAGTTTGTACTTTTGATGCGTGTGGTGTCTGGTCTGCGGGTGCTGCAGTCAGTTAACGGACGACAGCAGCTCGTCGAGCTGGTGGTTGAGCAAGCTGACCTGGAACAAGCCCTCAACCCAGCAGACCCAGACGCTGTGGACCGCCTTCTGCAGTGCACACGGCAAGCCCTGCCGTTATTCTCTGTGAGTACACAAACCTGTGTTTAAAGACCTGCATCACGTTGGAAAACTGAGAAACAAATTGTTAGAAAACAATAAAACTTTAGTCTGGTGAGACAGAAGAAACAGTCTATTTACAAATAATATGGAATCAAATTAATTAAGTTTCATATTGTAATAAAGGCTTGAAAAATCTGATGGATGTTTTTGTTTCGTAGAAAAATGTCCATTCCACTCGTTTTGTGACCTACTTCTGCGAACACGTCCTGCCCAACCTCAGCACCCTGACAAGTCCTCTGGCAGAGCTGGACATTCAGCTGGAGGTGCGTTCATGCTGAATGTGTTGTGATGTCTTCAGTTTCTTTCAACACAATCAACATCTGCTTCTGTCCTGTTTGTTGTAGATATTCAGTTAGTGTTTACATGTTGTAGCTATTTGTTGCTGTTCAGTTCTTCTGTTTGACTTAATGAGTACAACATAAAACATCTTGATAAACTCAGATCAGCTGGCACTTGGTTATTTGTCAGACTTGACACTTTCAGAATTGTAATTCTCTGTTCCTGTGCTGGTTGTTTTGGATGTTTGTGTTAATATAAGAGCCAAAATAAATAAAAACTAGTGTTAATCCATCCAAACTCCAGCTTTCTGCTCTGGGTGGATTCAGCTCTGAGGAGAATGTGGAACGTGACGATGAGTTTAAGGCCGACGACTCCTAACGTTTGACATTTGGTGAAGAGGTTGTAGCAGTAAACAAAGTCAGCGTGGTAGCCACCTGTCAGAGGTGCTGGCCAAATTCATGTTGTTAACAGGTCACACAGCACTGCTTCTCATTAGCAATGCACATGGCACCCAGTGTAGAGAGCTGCTAATGCATGTGTGTGTGTGTGTGTGTGTAGGTGCTGAAGCTGCTGGCTGAGATGAGTCCGTTCTGTGGAGATATGGACAAGCTGGAGAACAACCTGAACATCCTGTTTACCAAGCTTATGGTGAGAACAACTTTCACAATTTCTTTCTTTAACGACGTTCTCCCAACTCGTCTGTTTATTGGATCCAACAGCTTTTAAAGGTTCCCTTTCAGTGCAGATGTGAGTATAATGTAAGTTTAAAATAAGTTGTTCATGTTTTGTTTGGGGTTTGTTTTTTCTGTAGGAGTTTATGCCCCTTCCACCAGAAGAGGTGGAGAACGGCGAGAACTCGGCGAGTGAGGAGCCTAAACTTCAGTTCAGCTATGTGGAGTGTCTCATCTTCAGCTTCCACCAGCTGGGCAAGAAGCTGCCAGACTTCCTCGTGGACAAAGTGGACGCTGAGCGCCTTAAAGACTTCAAGATAAGGTAGAAGAAACACTTCCTGTTGGAGACACCTTCATTCAGTTTGTGAAAAGGTCAATCAAGTCAGTAAATGTATCTATATAACACCATTTAAGGTGAAAATTACAAGGTGCTTCACATCAGAATAATATAAAAGACAGAAAAATTAAATGAAGTTCAATTAATACAGTAATAAAACAGGCTAATATAATAAATAACCTGAGTGACTGACAAGCAGAAATAACATCGATTTTATCCTCCTCCAACTGGGAGAAAATGTTCTGACAACCAGGATTTTAAAACTTTACCTTTAGTATTACAGATACTTTGAATTAATAAAAAGCAGAATATCATCAGTATAATGATAATAATAATACAGTGGTCGACGGTTATTTGCACAACGCTGATACGCACAAAAATGCTGGGCACGTTCCTGCGTCATAGAGAATCCATACGCTTTTATGCACAAACATTTGGAGGTATCATACATGCATCTCACTAAATCTCGCTGTTTCTCACTAGTTACTTGACCGTAAACCTCTGCTGGTGTTCTCACACACACACACCGTTGCTGTTTGATGTGTGGAACTAGACTGCTCTGGTGTTTACGCACCTGTGTCTGGTGCGTCTGCCTGAAGCTGTCAGACGGTCGCCAAAAATAATCACCGAATTTTCAGGGTGAAATAGTGTCACAACATTTGTTCTAGTTTTTATTACCTGATCATGAGTTATTAATATCTGATATATAAAACCATTCTGTTCTGTTACTAACTGTAACTTAATCTGTGTCGTTACCGTCGTGTCCATGTGCGCGTGTATCTGGTACATCTGTTTACTTATAGTGTCATAGTGGATCCTCTCTACGAGTATATAACTCCCTCTGTTTGAGAGTTTTATTCTCCTAATATATTATAATTGCATTATTACATCATTTCCAATTATCTCTTATTAATACCGAACACTGCTACCCGTGTTTACAGTCTAAATGACCACCGACGGATAATTGCACACAACGCTTAAACTGCTGGGCACCGAGATCATGCATATAACCATCGACCACTGTATTAAAATAACTTAAAAGATGTATAAAGAAAGCAAATAGTTCCAGTAACAGAACCCTGTGGAACACCGTGTTTATAAGTAGGTGAAGCTGCAGGCTGATCAGGGAGAAGATATTGGCAATAGCATCAAATGTGGTCATGATAGAATCATTTCTAACTTGATACTTGGAGTTTTGAGACACCATAGAGTCTTTAATCCAAAGCAGAGTTGGACATTCATAAACTCCAGCAACAGTCTGGCAAAATATTAACATGGTGTAGAAATTGGGTAACAGGGATTGATGAATCTGAATCTGGCTCTTTGTTTAAACAGGCTACAGTATTTCGCCCGAGGCCTTCAGGTTTACATCAGACAGCTGCGAGTAGCTCTACAAGGAAAGACAGGAGACGCTCTGAAGACAGATGAGGTGAGACCACTCTGCTTGGTCAGATCCTTTTATCACTCACCTGTTGTATAAACTTTACTCTAAACCATGTGGAAGACTAACAAATCTTTTGTCTGTTCAGAACAAAATCAAAGTGGTGGCTCTCAAGATCACGAACAACATCAACGTTCTCATCAAGGTAAGGTGTCGATAAATGGAATATAGAAAAGAAAATGTTGTGTAACCTGAAAACTTTTTATTATGACAGCTGTTTAACCTGTATACAGTGTTTTTATAAGAGTCTGGTCGTGTTTTGTTTGGCTGACTTGCTATAAGTCTATTTTATTTGTGTGTGTGTTGAGGATGAAACTGGGTGGTGGTGTGTGACCACCTGGAAACATCTTAAAGAGGAGTTGGGTTAATGTCCTTCCAGACAAATCTTAAATATACTTCAGATCTGATGGTTCTTTGTTTTTATGATGAATTTTCCTTCAGGATCTCTTCCACAACCCTCCATCATACAAGAGCACAGTAACTCTCTCCTGGAAGCCGGTCCAGAAGCCAGAGGCAGTAGCGTAAGTTTGTACCTGCTTCAGACAGAACATCATTTATTTGCCAGGGTCTTTATGTCCTTTTTGTCTTTATAGGCTCAAACGTCCATCGACTGAGGATGTGGGATCTGGGGGAAGCACAAAAAAACAGATTCCCTCTCTACCTCGAAGGGACGCGAGACAAATTTACAACCCCCCCAGTGGCAAGTACAGCGCCTCTATTGGCAATTTTAACTATGGTGAGGAGTCTTTGGTGGCACCTTCTTCTCTGTGCTCACTGTCTCTGTCTAACACTGTCATCAACACATTTTTGTTGTTTGAATTTATAGACACTTTGTCAGTTTGATTTTAGCTGTTAGTGTAAAATCCTTAAACCCCTCGTAGGTTTACAACAGATTTAAGAACTCTGTTCTTAAAGAGCTCAGTGGACACCAGTATCAGCCTGACGTCACTGAAGAACACACAACTTCTGCAGATAAAGGCACAATACTTCTCCTATACTTCTTTATTACTGTTAACATCATCACTTAAATGTAAAGATGATAGTTGAAGAGTTGACTTTATGTTTCAGGATTCATCAGGTTGTTGCTTCACGGCGTCTTTTGGCTCATTAAAATAGTCTGAACTAACATTGCACTCCATTACAGATTTATTCATGAAACGGTAACAGTATCCTAGTGTCAGCTGATTGACAGGTCCAGAGATTACAAATAATTTCAACTAAACATAATTTGTCTTAAACTGGACTTCAAGTGCAAAATTTGCAAACTTTTATCAAAGGAAATACAAGTGTTTGTACTTGTGTGAGGGAGAAGCGATCTGAAGAGCAGAACCTACATCTTACCTGCAAAATAAAACTCTTAAGTCACGTCATGTTAAACGAATCTTTTAAATGAAGCGTCATTCAAGTGGAAACAGGAAAAGAAAAATATCCTTCCTCTTTGGTATAAAATGACCCCCGACTGTAAAATAACCCATCAATTAAATACAGAAAGCAGCTGATGTGGTTTTACAAACAGAAGACAAGAAGCAGATTGTTTTATTTATAGTGAAGTTCAGTCCAGCTGTCACTCACCTGCACCTCTAGGAACCACAGAGCACTTGCATACACATCTGAACTCTGTTTAACTGATTGTTACCATCCAGTTTATGGTCTGTATTTTTTCATCTTTGTGGCTCCAGAGCAGCGCGGCGGCTTCAGGGGCAGCAGAGGACGAGGCTTCGGAGCCCGAGGCAACAGGAGCCGGGGCCGAATCTACTGACACGAGCCACTGTGTGCTCACTTATTTGCATCACATCAGGAATTTTCCTCACCATGATGGACTTTCACCCACTGTTTGTTTGTTTTTTTACTGTTTTGATTTGACTGGGTGTCTTTGTTTGTGATTTTTAGGGGTGGGGGTGTAATTTCCTGTCTTCAGATGATCAGGCTCAGACTTTTCTACCCACCATTTCAGTATCCGCTCCTTGTATTCTCTCAGCCGCGGTGATCAGAAACACAAACGTGCTTTTATTTGACTTTTTCTTTTCCAAATTTTAAATGTGTATTTTGTGAAACAAATGACTGCCAAGTTGTAACCGGTAAATATTTTTGTCCAGTAGTTGTGAGAAAAGATCCTCGTGTCGATGAATTCATCTACTTTTCATTTTATTTAATTTCTTTTGTTTTTTTTTATCAGAGCTTCATTTGAATTGGCTGTTTGCTACTTTGTATAAATTAATGATGCTGTTTCATTGGATTTTTATCATAAACTTGTACGGAAGTATGATCTGATTTTCTATTTTCTTTTGAACTCAACAGAAAACTTCTTTTAAAAAACTTGTTTCACTCACACACTCAGTGTTTCTCATTTATTTCAGTCTCATCCATCAGAGGGAAGAGAATGTTATTAGACTCATCATATTTAGAGCACACATGAAAAGGTTCCAGCTGCATTTCCTTCTCTGAAGAGGGTGTGTGTTGGGGGGGGGGGGTGGTAAAGGGTACACTGACTCTTAATTATTGATGGAGCTATAAATAGCACCTGCCATGAAGATAAGCACTGTGTTTCATACAGGTAGGTGGTGAAGCCTCCCTTTCTCTAGAGAACATTCTTACATCTACACTTAAATGTTTTAATCAAAGCAATGACTTCTATCTGCTGAATCCCCCCCACCCCCACCACCCACCAAAGACCTTCAGAAGGTCTGGAGAACTTCAGATCAGAAGAGAACCTTTATGTTCTACTCCATGGCTGCCTTTGGTGAAAAGCATGACTCAACCATCAGGATAATAAAGTTTCATGTCGCAGGAAGTTGAAGTTTGGCTGATAAGAGGTTTAAAATGGTCAATGGATTTTAGCTTTCATTTAACAGCTATTAGCTTTTTATCTTTAAACCTTCCAATAGGTCACATGACCTTCAGATTAGCTAAAGAACAGTGTGGAAGGAGCTTCATGGACAAGCAGCTACATCCAAGTGCCACATCATCAAGTACAACGCAGTGCATGACTCTGGAAGTCCCAGTGTACCTGGACTTTGGAGCCATAGAGAGTTCCAGAGTACCTGGACTCGTGGATACACATCACACTTTGAATTCCTAAGCCATGTAAACACATTACCAGTGTACGTGGACTCCAGAACCGTGGAGACGCATCCCAGTGTACCTCTGGAGTCATGGAGACCTGTTCCAGTGTACCTGGACTTTGGAGCCATAGAGACCAGTTCCAGGATACCTGGACTCTGGAGCCATGGAAACCAGTTCCAGTGTACCTGGACTCCGGAGAGGCGGAGACCAGTTCTCTGCAGTGGATCACACTTCTCTGTCTAGTAAACCAATGACTGAGTATTTTATCAGGAGGACAGCACTTAGCTGACTGCACTGTGTTGAGTTTACAGTTTGATGGAGGAAGTATTATGGTGTGGGGTTGTTTTTTCAGGTGTTAGGCTCCACCCCTTTGTTCCAGTGGGTAAAATCCACTAAGGCTTCAACACATAAAGACATTTTGGACAATTTGGGTGCAGACCAGAGTACAATGCAGATCCAGTTTAGTGTGATGAAACCTGAATGGTCTGCACAGAGTCCTGGCCTCAACCCCACAGAACACTTGTGGGATGAATTAGAGGGCAGACTATGAAACAGGACCTCTGATACAACATCTGTATCTGACCTCATAGATGTTCTTTTACAAGACTGGTCAAACATTCCCATGAAGGCATTCCAAAACCTTCCAGAAGAGTTGAACTGTAAAGGGCCGACTTCAAATAAAACCCCACAGATCAAGAATCAGAGGTCATTAAAGTTCAAGTGAGCAGACGTCCCAATGTTTTTAGGGATACAGTGTATTTTATATCCAGTGAAGGAATTGTTTAATACCTGCATGATGTATTTGTATTCCTGCTTGGGCACATGATTGTAAGTGTATGGTTTTATTCCATAAACAACAGATCCGAAGCTCAAACTGAGATCATTTAATTAAAAACATTAGGTCTGAACCACGATGCAGTACTGACTTTTGAGCAGTAGGGGGAGCCATCACACCGAGAGAAACCCTTTCCTTGAGGATCGTGACCAGGTATTTCCCAAACCAGCCTGCCAGCCAGTCAGCCAGAAAACGCCTGGTACATGCACACGCACACATACACGCGCACAACGACAGAGCTGAAAATAATCAAGTGGTGAAGGAGGAGGAGGAGTGGGCGGCGGCAGCAGCGAGAGAAGAAGCGAAGACGACCCTCCGAGACAGAAAGAGAAGGAAGATGCGACTGTAACCCATGTGAGAGTATGAGTGAAGGTAAATCAATAGTCCTGAAGCACTAAATGAAACTCGACGGGTTTCCTCTCTTTATTATCATCCTTTGGGAGAGAGCTCCTGATTGTTGTGTTAAAACAATGTGTTCAAACGTGCTGTAACAGAATCATTGCAAACATTAAAAAAACTGGAGGCAGAAGCAAAAAAGAAGGATCACGTTTTATCAGCTGATTGTGGTTACATTTCTGATATTTCAGTGATTGTGATGTATTCGTAAACTCGAGGTTCACTTGTTGCCTTCAGTGATGCTGTTTTGGTGGTTGGACATGCAGATTGGGTCAATATGACGTCACTTCGACGCGTGTCCAGTTGGTGCCTTTACAGCCAAAGCACAAATAAAAAATGCCTGCTTGGTTAGAGGTGCTCGCCATAAACAATTAAAAGAAAATACGTGAAAGATGCAGCTTGAATGAGAGCAAATGACACCAGAATGAAGCAATGAAGAGGTGGTCAGCTGGGAAACATGCTGCTTTCAGCCTGTTCTGATAATCTGTATTATAGAGGACATTAAACAAAAAACACAAAACACAGTCACATGTGATGTAATTAATCTGAATCAATTAATCAATCTTCAGCAAACTGCTTGCTGACCATCAAAAATGTTGTTGTTATTTGCTTGAGATACTAATGCAGCAGGGATGTAAAGACAACACTGGCAGGAAACTGGGTGGAATGTGAAGAGATGAAAATAGGCTGTTTGTTAAGTTGAGCTAGTCTCACCTCACGGTCGTGTTGTGAAAACATCTGTTTTTGCACATCTGCATCTCAACCTCCCTGACCCAGTGTGTTTAGTCTGACAGGAGCTGTCCGCGGTTCTGAAGCTGCTTGCAGAATGAGTGAAGCTGATTAAGGAAACTGTCCCTGGTGCTGAAATCCCCCTCAACTAGCATGAGACACGGAAGGCTTGTGTTTCTAACCTGCATCAAAGAAAGACTTACAAAAACCTTTAAGTGAATAATTTACAGTTTATTCTATAAGAAGAATTTTTTTGTTTTTAAAAAACTGCATATGCAGCTCTTTCAAGAATAAAATGAACAAATTTGATTTCCTGCATAATGTCAATGTTGAGTCCCAGATGATTCAATTAGCTGTAAACTCCAGATAACTACTGTTGTGCTCAAAGTTGTTCAGTTGTGTTCAACTTTATACATTTACCAGTAAAAAGTAAATGTAACTTTTGTTTTTGTGCTCCTCCCTTGGAATCGTGACAGATTTAACTGCAGCATCTCTGAACTAATTTACTGTCAGTGGTGGATTACAGGTCGGAAAGTACGTGCAAAAATAAATCAGTTGTGAAAAGGGAACTTTTTCTTCCCTTTCAGAAAAAAGCTCCATCGTCTGCCCCCTCATGTACAATGCTGGGAATAGTAACAGCACTGTGAGGCTGAGCTAAATATAGCAGCCAGTGAGTGTTAACATGTCAACTTCAGCAGGAGTGCAGGGAAGCGGCTGCTGCACATGTGACCACTGTGAATATACAGAGTTTTTGCTATAAATACCAACCATCCTTTTGTCTTTGCAGCTGTACATCAAACATACCTGTCATATGGCACAAGATTAGAAGACTCAAATGCAGGACTCAAACACAGTGACATACAATCAACAGTATGGTGCAAGGTCCAAAAATCCAAGCAGAAGCAGGCAGAGCCTGATCCAAAGACACATGGGGTCTGAATCACAAAAACCTAATGTATAAGTTTGAAATGTTGGATCCGAGTAATGAAGATAAACTGGCAAAGAGATACAGGTGCATGACATGGAGAATAGATATATAAACACAAGAAGACAATGAGACACTGGTGGACAACAGTGGTGTGTGTGACAGGAACTGACTGAAGGTGGGAAACACAAACAGAATGTGACCTGGAAGAAGACAAGACATTAATGCTCAAAATAAAACTAGATACAAACACATGCATCTAAATTTAAATACAAACACATAAACAAATGAATCTAATCAGCAGAGGTGATGATGTTACACCCCTGTCTCATGTCCCACTCCAGACAGATTCAGAGTGATAGAAGTTTTGAATGAAGTCTGGATCTGGAATGTCACTAGTTGACACCCATGACTTTTCATCAAGAACATAAGTCTCCCAGTCAGCAAGGAACTGATGACCACGGCCTCAATGTCTCACTAACTGGGCCACCAACAGTCAACTGGTGGGTGGAGGGGGGCTGAAAGCAGGGACCAACTCCCTCCAGCTGTCAGGTTCAACATGACTCACATGGGTGAGTCAAGGTGGGATGATGTCTCATGGACCTGGGGAGCTTGTGTCTTACAACACCAACGATAATAACAGCTGAAACTGGACAGGGTCCGATAAACTTAGGAGCTAGCTAACATGAAGCAATGTCTGATGAACTGTCCCACACAACTGGAGCTGGAGCCCTACACCAATCTGCTGCCTTCTTGTAAACAGAGGACGTCCACAGAAGAGTGTCTCATACTCTGGCCCAGGTGGTGTGGGAGGGATGGACCAGTCTGGTACACAAACTCTTTTTTCACCTGGGAAGAAGGAAGAGTGATGAACATAAGAGCATGATGCGGGCAAACTCCACCCAAAGAAGCTTGTGACTCCAGGAAGATCCAAGAATCTATCAACCACACTGAGAAGGTAGTGTAATCTTTGTGTTTGGGAGCTTAGGAAGATGTAGGAGGTTCAGTATGGAGTAAGAAGTGAATAGAGTACTGATGATGTTCTGAGCACAGACATGACAGTCTGCAACACATTCTGTCACATCCTTCTTCATGGAATGCCAAAAGTGATACTGGACCACTAAAAGAGTCATCTGGGCCCCTGGATGGCAGGAAAACTGGAGGCACGGGCCCACTGGGTGATGTGTAACAGGAGACTGGAGATACAGGTCTGGGGATCAGAAACCAGCAGAGGTTGGTTTGATCACTTCCTCCCCACTGCAAGTCATGGTCCCTTCCCCTACAAGAGGGTGGGAGGATGTATTCAGGTGTCTTGGGGGTGGAGTTAAGCAGTTGAGACAGAGGTTCAGATTGGCTGAGAAACATGACCCACCTGGCTTGCCATGGGTTTATCCTCTTGGTCTTCCAATGTATTCCAGGTTATTATGGTCTGTCCAAATGATGAATGGCTATAGTTCTCCCTAAAGCCAGTGACACCCATCTTCCAAAGCCACCAAGTCACCAACATAATACTCTTCTGGGGAGCAGATGACATGTGGGAGAGGAAGTCACAGGGGTGAAGGTGATGAATGTAGAAAACTCCATTGCTAGAGTCTGAAGCACCTACTTCAGCCAAATACCAGGGCTGGGATCCAGAACCGTGAAGACCAGAGCAGCGCTGAAGCAATTAGCTTGAAGAAGGTACCTCCAGTGTTTAACGAAAACAGGAAGAGGCAGAGAAGGTAATGGTCCAAGTAGTTAGGGAACTGTGAGAGCACCTCATCAGGTTCATAGAGTAAAGCTCCACAAAGCACAAACATTATATCACTGGCAACGCTACTACACCCAAGATACAAATCATTTGGCTTATTAAGCCCAACAAATTTAAATGAAGCAATAAAATGACTCACCTGATGCAACCTCAACCTCTCAGGATGCTGTAGCTGAAAGGTCTGGACAGTTTTGGAATTATAATCTGATTTATGTTTGTTTTTGCTCTTTAAGATACAAATAGTGACATTCAGATGCACTGGTCACAAAATGCAGAAGAACTCACAACATCACACTGATATCTGGCAGAATGGAACATGAACAGAACAGAAAACCCTCTTCAGGAGATGCAGAAGTGCATAGATCCAAATAAATATGAGCTTGTTGTGGGATACTTATGCAAGTGAAAGATGTTCCCCAAAGACCAGAAGACTATTTACCCTCAGTGTCTGTCAGAGAAAGTCCAAACACAGTAGAAAAATATGGTTTCTTAATAAAGTCATCATCACTCGAGTCTTTATAAACACAATCACTGTTCTGTCTGTTAAAAACACTGCAACTGTTTTAACATCTTAATGTTCACAGGAAGTCTCTAAAAATAAACTTTTTGGAATGATGGAAAGCTTCAAGACTTCACTAGGTTTCATGTGCCAGCAGAAACTAATCTAACAGAGTCTGAATCACAACATGCTTGCGTTGTACATCAAAGGCTGGCAGGCTTGGTGCAAACTGGTAAAAGAAAGGTGCAGGTGCAGAAGACAGGGGACAACAATGAGACCCATGTGGACAGTATTAGGACATGGCAGGAACTGATTACAGGTGGGAAACAGACAGGAAGTGAAGTGACCTGCAGCAAAACGAGACATTAAAGCTCAAAATAAAACATGACACTAGAGATAAAGACATCCACAGCTGTAACTGCCTTATTAGAGACAGATAAACAAAAACATTTTAAATCCAGATTATTTAAGAAAACAACCAAACAAATTCCAGTTCAGACAACGTGTCTATTGGTGGATACATGTATATTTAAAGATAAGTTATTTTCATCGTTCCTTCCATCTCACATGAATTATTAAATGTAAATGTAGCTAATCTGATCACGTGACAGTTCAGAGGAGTCAGTCGTGATTAACCCTCTGCTCCCGGATCATCTGATAGGTATTTACACCGTTCTGTTGATGAGGGCGGGTTTGAAATTAAGCCTCTCCGAGTCTCGCAGAGGATGGGGGTGGATGATGGGTTCTGAGAAGGGGAGGGGGGGTGTTATTTTTATCACGGCCGCCTTTCGAAAATAGAAGGTAGTCTAAAAAAACACAAGTCGTGAATCCTTCCAAGTCGGAGACGCTTGTGCAGCAAAACCGTGTGTTTCTCCGTGATGGACTGAGGCTTTTAACATGCCCATGAACACGCGCAGGCAAGCACGCCCTGCCTTCATCTACTTTACGTAATCTAACGTGTGAATGTCAAGATGCAGACCGACTCTTGGAAAGAGTCGATTCACACAGCTCCCAAAACTCAGACCCAAAGAACACTGTGTATCCCACAAGACGCTAAACCTCACCCACCCATCCATTTACACGCGCGTGCACGCAAGTAGAACACGCGCTTAAATTGTTGATTACAAATGTAGCCCGCAACAAAACAAACAAACAAGCAAAGCAAACAATCTGACAGCAGTGGAGAGTCCAACTGGTGGCTTCCCGCATACAGCCAATTTGTCCGTCCATTCACACGCTCTGCGGGAGGAAAAGTGTGAATGAGTGAGTGAGAAAAGGATGAATGAATGACTGCTGGAGGTGAGTGAATGAAAAGCAGCAGCGACTCAAGAGGAGAACGCAGGAGGGCGTGCAGCGCTCCTGTCCCTCTCAATGGCTTTTTTCATATTGTGCAGCTGCACGAGCAATAACCAGGCGTGGAGAACAAACACATACAGTGTGTACACACGCGTGATACTAAGGATGATTTGTGTGGGTGGTGGTGGGGGGTGCGAGTCTATAAATAGCACTATAGCTCTGCTTCCATTGACATCATTTAGGCAAGAGAGATGGAAAAATAAATAGGTGGAGGGGAGGGGAGACGTGGACAGGCACAGAGTTCCTTAATCTGGGCTTGAAATTCAAACAAAACCTGGACATCCATCTCTCCACACACACTCTCAACAGTAAGGGCTCCAGAGGGGACAAAGTGGTTTCTGTAGAGTTTTATTAGACACAGAAATCCCAAATAAAAACAAGATCCTGCGACGCTGGTGATGAAAATCTTTCCTGTAAGATGTAACTTTATTTACTGATCTTCCATTTGCTTAATTCATTTTATTTTAACATTATAAAACTACACAGCTACACCTGTGTTACTCTTGGAGCTAGTTGTATCAGCTCACTTTTAGAACCCGTCTCTTTTCAACATGGACTGGACACTTGCCCTCGTTCACCGGGACCCATAGTGAACATTAGACCAAAACACCCACCGTTTCCTAGAAAGATGAAGCTTAAGGGTCGGAACAAAAAGCAACAAAGCAAATGGGAGAGGACATCAAACAAATTAGGACCTGTGTGTCTACATCAGCCACACAGACACACACATGCAGAGATCTGAGTGGAAAAGATGGGTCGCTTCACATCATCCAAGGCAAATGTCTTGGAAAATATTTTATTGTACTGACATGTTTTAAAAGGACCAGAGCAGAAGGACCTTCCACTCCAGCAGCCTGAATCATGTGTTTATGTAATTATGAAGGAAAGAACAGCCCATTTTTTCCATTGTTGGAGTATTTTAGTCACACCCATGATCTCTCTGTGTCTCTAACGGTGTCGTCAGTCTTGGCACTGACCCCTGAGTGCTGCGTGACTTCTGCTGGTACTGATGACGTCTCCTGTGAGACATTTCTCTCCATGTTTCCAACATCACGCATCCCAGATCCCCATCTTTACCTGTTCAAAATGGCTGTTTGTTATTACTTATAATTTCACCTTTAATTTATGTGAGACAACTCAGACAGAGGTCAGAGGTCAGAGGTCAGCCGCTCTCGGACTTTTCTTTGGGGCTCATTTTGAAAACCTTGTTGTTGTTTCTTTTTCAGAGTAACACAGTTTTCCTTTCTGTTGTTGTCCCACCCTGATAACACTCTTATTTTATTATTTTTTGCATAATCTTCTCACAGTAAATACATGACAGGTGTGGTTGTGAAGGGCTTTACTGGACGAGGCATGGACCATCCTCCGACATTTGAAATGCTTGGCTCTAAATTCAAGAGGATGAATCACAAGGCCTAATTCAGTCTGAATGGTGACGTACTTATCGTACTTTTCTCCTTCTCCCTCAGCATGTATCCTCACACCGTCCGTCTTTTCTCCTTTTTGTTTTAGAACAACTTCCCCTACAGAGACGGTCTAAAGAAGGATGGAAACTTGAAAGTAAACGATTTTAAGAGTGTTTAAGAAGTCAGCTACTTCACTGACTGTCATCTGAACATGTGTTTTACAGTCCTGCATATGTCAGTGACAATGGTATCTTTGATGTAAATGAATGAATGAATGAAAATATAAATAAATAAATGGGATTACTCTACAAAACATGGTTTTCCTCATGTTTGTGCAGACCAAACTTCAAATAGGCTACAGCTAAGCTCCATCTTGTCAAACAACTGTTTGTTTGTTTTTTCTTTTTGTTATTTTTTGTGTATAAGATCATAAAAAAAAGCATCTAATGACTGTCCAATGGAGACAAACCTTCTGAGACCTCAGTCTAAACACATAAAGAACATGTAACATTGATGCACTTGCACCAGCTTCAGCCGCAACTTATACATTCACAGTCTCAGAGGAATAAAAAGCTCTGCAGTAACTTCCTGACAGAATAAATATGTAAACTCTGCTGCTATACGTTTTCTTTATCTGAGAATTATCCATCTTTTTTTTTTTTTTTTACAATGCCAAACATCCTGCAGGAACGTGCAGATGCATTCATGTTTGTTGTTGCTGTGTATTTACTTCCTTCTGCTTCTCTTGGCTTAAAAGGGCTGCGGGTTAAACAAGAGAAAAGACTTCAGTCAGCTGGAGGTTGAAGGATATTTTTAGACTAGAGGAGCCAAAGAGAGACACGGAGACAGAAACAGAAAGAGACAAACCTATTTTGACCGGTTTGACCCAGTTACTGAAGCCTGCACCGGTGATCGGTGTTCGCGGTCTTCTGTTCCAAGTGTCTTTATAATTGACAGTCATGAATAATAAGCACGCGTGAAATCTGCTTGAATCTGTGTTATTTTGTATATTCATCCCTCTCCGCTGGGAATCCACATTGAGCTATTTGTGGTTCACAGATATTGATGTGTCTGCTCCAGCGTTCCACCCCATCAGTGTGGAAATGGTGGTGAAACCGGGGTAAAATTCTGTTGCTACCACACCCACCCACAAAGTCCCGTCACCCCCAAAACACCCAAACCCCTGTAGCACATAAGCCCCGCCCACATCTTCTTGTCGGCTGAATTAATTTGATACTATTTTTGAAAGTCAGTGTTTCTAAGGGATACCTAATGACGCAATGACGTCAATGCAGGTCAATAGCACACTGCTGGAGAAGAAGGACAGAGAATGGGAGAGACAAACACGCAGAGATGGGAAGAGAAGCCGATCTGGTCTCTGAGGCACCTGGAGCCTGCAGAGACCAGAAACCCTGGTGGTTTCTGTTCCCAGAAACTTTTAAGGCGTTATTTTTTTATCACAATAAAATATGGACTCAGAGTTGCGCTTCTTCCTCTTCATTCATACTCTCGGTGCCTGTCTGGAAGTCACACACTCACGCACGCACACACATATATAGACGATGAGCGAAGGAAGGAGCGAGTGTCTGTGATGCGAGTCGCAAATGCGCGTCCCCGCATGCGTAAAGTCCCCCTGATTTGGCGGGCTCCTTCCATCACCGCGCTCACACTTGTTGTCTCAGTATACTCTCTCTTTCTCTCCAACCGCCACCTTTCAACTCCCAAACCCTCCGCCCCTCCCAACCAGCCCACCTCTCCCTTTCAGCTGGTTCCTTGAATCATAAATGGAAGCAACAAATATGTCAATCTTCAAATGGAACAGGGACACGACGCACGTCGGACAGGAGGAGAGACAGGTGATCCTGCTTTACTCCGTTCGTTCTGTTTCAAACTCGTTATTTCATTACAATTAAAAGCAAAAAATCGAGATCCTGAAGGTAAGTGTCTCCGTTTGGTTGAATCTCAGAAACAACGGTGTTTAGTGAAGTTTACGGTCAGGGAGATCATGTATCTTTCGGACCTTTTGATCCCGTTTCAGTGCACTCGTGATGTAGTGGCGGGGAATACAAACATCTGGTTACACATCGTTTTTAAATGCTGATCTCGAGCTGCTCACATTTCATCTGGTTTGGTTCAATGTTGAGTTTATCTTGCAGAAAATAGGTTCGACTAGAAACAACCTTTTCCAGCGGAGTTTGTTGGAAGGAGAAACACAGTTGTGAAATAAAACACGGCCGTGGACGTGATTTTTGGAACTTGTGATTCAGTGAGTGTCTCTGTCCCTTCGCAGTGATTTGTGAACAGAGCAGACTCTGGATCAGTCACGAGTGACAGCCTCTGCGTTACCGAGACGCTTAACAAAGAAACACCAGCTAGAAGTGAACGTGATTAACTCTGATCCAGTTTTTACACACAAATCAGATTTGTGTTAAACATCGTTGCACAGCAGACTATGTCTTTGTCAACTCCTGGCGACATGCACGATCCTGCCACATACATGAGCAAACAACTAAATCAACATTAACCTACTCCTGGAGACGGGATGCAGTGGGCGTCATTAAGTGTTGTTTATGATTGTGTATCAAAAGGAGCTGACTATTAACTTGAGGTTTGCCCGTTCAACCCCAGTTTCCCAAACCACATATGCCCTCGGGACTCACTTGGGAAAACAGAGACTATTTTTGTCGATGGAACTTTCCTGGTTAAACAAACATCAAAACAAAAGTACAAACCCGACAGCTGAGATGTTCGGCACCACGGACAGCACTCCTGCTTCTACCCAGATGTTCAGCACCACGGACAGCGCTCCTGCTTCTACCCAGATGTTCAGCACCACGGACAGCACTCCTGCTTCTACCCAGATGTTCAGCACCACGGACAGCACTCCTGCTTCTACCCAGATGTTCGGCACCACGGACAACACTCCTGCTTCTGCCCAGATGTTCGGCACCAGACAACACCCCTGTTTCTGCCCAGATGTTCAGTACCACGGACAGCATCCCTGCTTCTTCCCAGATGTTCAGCACCACAGACAGCATCCCTGCTTCTGCCCAGATGTACAGCACCACCCCGCTTCTGCCCAGATGTTCAGCACTAAGGACAGCATCCCTGCTTCTGCCCAGATGTACAGCACCACCCCGCTTTTGCCCAGATGTTCAGTACCACGGACAGCATCACTGCTTCTGCCCAGATGTACAGCACCACCCCGCTTCTACCCAGATGTTCAGCACTAAGGACAGCATCCCTGCTTCTGCCCAGATGTTCAGCACTAAGGACAGCACCCCTGCTTCTGCCCAGATGTTCAGTACCACGGACAGCATCCCTGCTTCTTCCCAGATGTTTAGTACCACGGACAGCATCCCTGCTTCTGCCCAGATGTTCAGTACCACGGACAGCATCCCTGCTTCTGCCCAGATGTTCAGCACCACCCCACTTCTGCCCAGATGTTCAGCACTAAGGACAGCACCCGCTTCTGTTTTTTTCACTCTTTACAGAAATATTTTTCCTCACCTTGTTAGATTTTATTTATGGAACTCCCTACCACCCCACACACACACCCTACCGTCGATCAAGAACCCTGGAGAACGTCCCACCACCTCTTACCGTGTTGCCGTCTCAATGAGATCGGTACCGGTCACCTGACACCGAACTTTGGGGATTTCTAGCTCACAGGAAGTTGCATCTCAAGCAGCAGATGTTTTGGCTTGAATTCATCAATGTAAGTGACTTCGTGTGGACACTGTAGCGGTCACCGTCAGATGACCACTACCAGTGTCCACACGAACGGTTCATTTGGGTTTGGAAATCAGGGGTGGTGGTGGGTGTGTGCGTGTATGGGGGCGAGGGGGGGGGGCGACTGCTGTGCCTCGAAACTTTGTGGAACAAGCCTTTTCAGATAGATGGGATGGTGGATGGGGGCGGGGGGCGTTGAGGATCAGGAGGTTTTTCTGCTGAGTTTGTCGACACCGCGTGGTGATCGAGACGCACGGCGCGGACTGCACCCCGGACACTAATCTTTGCTCGTTACTGGAAAGTATTTGGTATTTTACACGTGTTTAAAGATAATTTTATATTAATAACTGAATGTTGAACTGTTGTGCTGTTCTTAATTAAAGATATTATTTAGGAAGGGCTCGTGTCCTCTTGTTGTGTCTCACGTTGTTAACTTTGTTAACAGGACATACTGAAACCGCTCTGAATGTGTCTCCATGCCCCCCCCCCCCCCTCCAGCAGACATACAGTTGGCCTACAGGCAGGGATATAAATAGCTAAACTCGTTGAAAGGGGCGCAGCCCTTTTCCCTTCTCAGATCTCAGATCCGACTTTTCTGTGCTGCCACTCAGTGGCTACTCACTGCTCGTGTGTCTGATCCCCAGACCACCGTGTCCCACCACCGTCAGGCTCATTAATGTGCTAAAATGTTGATGGAGAGAGCGTGTGTGTGGACAATGTCTTACAGTGAGTATGATATGTAGACTGTTTTTGGAGCGAGGTTGATTTGTGCGCTCCGCATGGGGTCTAATCCGAGTCTGAGGGTCTGCGTGGGCCGCGGGAAGCAGGCAGCGGCTCTACCCGCTCAACGCGCTGGATGCTGGAATGGAAATTCTCCAGGTCCAAAACAGCACCGACACATGGTGGTTGGAGACATGGTTGGGAGGGACGGGGGAGAAGGGAGGGGGGCTGGAAACCCAGATGCTCCAGCAGGAGGGTTTTTACCTGGAGATAACCTGCTCCGGAGCTGCAGTTTCCACGGGTCTGTGCTACAGTGTGGCCACATGTATGTTCCCGTGTTCGCACTGATATTTTTCCATGGCACATTTGAAGATCTGAGCAGAGAGCGAAAGTCTCTAATCAGGCTCTACGGGCTGTAAAGTGAGAGAATCTAAACGTGACGTCAATGCCTAGTAACTGACGCAGCCCTTCAACATAAAATGGCTTTTTATTTATTTTATTTTTTTATTTTTCTTCATCTCGTCAGCAAAGCTTATTTACTAAATTTTACAGTGCTCTCTCGACTAAAAGAAAAAGAAATCCCCCCAGGGAGCACCGGATAGTCCGTGCTCATCATTATTTGGATATATTTAGCGTCCGTGATTTTCAGCAGCTGAAGTATAACACTGGGGCCAGAAGCTTCTGAAGAGGGCGACGAGACACGAAATATCACCGGTGACAATAGCAACGTCGACGAGTTCGGGATTGTAGTTGTTAGGAAGGAAAGTGTAAATGTTTAAAGGATGAGAAGGACGTGACGGTTCCACTGAAGGCTGGTTGTGGTAAAAAAGAATCTCTGCAATGGTGCAACGGAAGGAAATCGAGGCTCTTGAGCAGAGTTGGAGAGACAGAAAGCAAAATTAATTTACATTACATGCACTTCACGTAACGATCCTAAGCTTTTCCTCCACGAGTGTTTTTTTTTCTCGTCCACGTACTGTGACCTAAAAATAGCATCATAGTTTTGATCGTGCGCCAGAAATAGACAGACGAGTATCACTTTTATAAAAGGAGGCGATCCAACTTGGACGTGCGCCGTTAGACTGCATAAAAACAAATGGAGGACTTAATCTGTTGCATTTCTCTCAGACTCTTACTGCGGCTGCCTCTTATTTATTTATTTATTTATTTTTCTAAACTCCAAAATTTTCTTTGTGTTTCTCTTTCTGCAGTTTAGAACGTGGACGTGTCTGAAACACGGTGAGTGACACATCCGCAAACAAAATCTTTATTCCTGTGTACTTTTGGTGTGGGCTATGCGCTGCTGCATGCTTCCTGCGCCTGTTCCATTTATCTTCTCCCCAGTTTTGCCTCCTCTTCTGTCTTATGCACGCACTCACACTTGACTCCTAGTCGTGAGCGTGGATTTCATTGGCATGCTTCTCGAGCCGTGTTTGACTGTGGAACCGAGGCAGCCATTCCTGCAGAATAGGAATCACCCCTTTTTAGTAAATATGCTATGTAGTGCAAAAAAGTCTCTTTGTTTGTTGGCGCTGTTGAGTCTCTATCACACATGAATGTTTTCCCTCCCATCTCTGTGCTTAACCGTGAAAGCGAGGGGGGAACCCTTGTGTGATGAGAGCTAAAGCAGCCTTTTCCCACCGTTTTCTTCTTTTTAAGAGGAGTGATTCTGACAGGAAGGTGGAGGAAGAGGAGGAAGATGCGGGGAGTGAAGGATCTGTTGCTGCAGCAGCGACCAGGCGCACCGCATGGGGAAACCCGGGAGCTGTCCAGCAGCAATGGTGCTGAAACCACACCAAGTGGCAGTAGTGGGCTGTTGCTGTGTATGCGTGTGTGCTTGTATAGATGGATGTGTTTAGACTGTGGTCATTTGGTGATGTTTCTGGCAGTCAATACTTTAAATACTCCTGCTTGGAAACTAGTATCTTCACTAAAGTGAGAAAATCATCTTTTCTAAAGTGACAACGCCTTCTTAAAGTTTCCTGCAACCAGGGACTGGAGACATTAAACACGGAAAACATAACAACAAAGATTTCCACGCCTGTAAGTTTTAATGGCCTCATCGGACGCATGGAGACGGGAGTCGGTGGAAGAGATATGAGGAGGGGATGACTTGGACAAGCTCTTCTGCTCACGCCAGCCCCGTGATTTCCTCCAGAAAACTGCTTTATTTCCACCCAAATCCAGCCTGTCCGAGCGAATACACGCCTGGGGTGATGTTAGATTCAACACACTCTTTGATCCCTAGAAAACAACCAAGAAAGTTCAGGTATTCTGTTTAACTTGGCGTCAGTGCTGGTGCGTGTTTTGGTTCGAGAGCTCTCCCCATAATAACGCTGCGTCCAAAGGAGGAGACAAGAAGAAAGAAGAAGTTGTTATCATGTCTTTTTATACTTCGAGAAGGAGGTCGGAGGAATCACCCTTTTAATTAAGGTATCAGCGCATAGATGATGAAGAAGCTGTAACGTCTGTCTGCGCAGCTCTGCATTCCTACTGGGACACAAAAAGCGCGCGCACCACAATCCCAATCAATGCACAACTTTAGCCAAATTGCCCCGTATTCTGCAAGCAAGCGACGAGCCCGTGGAGCAACATTAAAAAACAACAATCAAACAAAACCTGAATCTGAAACTCCGGTCTTAATCATGCAACAATTCCCTTCACTCGTCACTTGCAATACACTGCTCCACCTCTCTCGCCACACACACACGCGTGCGCGCGCGCACACACACCGAAAACAAACAAACAATGCCATATTTTGTCGCTCAAAACGCACCAATTTGGACTCGGAGGAACAGACCTTGATCAAAAATGCAACGTAGAATGTGCAATCTGGGTGGAAAAAGCACGGATTCCCGAGTCGTGACTGCTAAAGTGAGTCATGTGCGCGTTGGCTGCGTCAGGAGAGGCAGTCACTGTGCGGTGCAGACGGTGGGGGAGAATCGTGACTGACTAGGCTGCAAATAAAAAGACCACCCAATAAAAACACTCTCACCTGGTGGGGGTAAGGAAGAGGGGGTAACCGCGGGGAGGGGAAAGGGGAAGGGGTCTGGGGTGGACTTTGCACTAGTCATTTCTCTCGCCCTCCCCATCTCCTCCGTTCAGTCCCGAACATCTTCTCTCCCCCCCATAAGCTTGTTTTCAGTGAGCCCCGCTGCTTGTTGGCATGCTGGCAGCCTATTGAATGCAGACGAGTTCCATCAGTGATGGTGGAGCAGAGTAGAGAGAGAGAGAATGAGAGAGAGAGAGAGAGAGAGAGAGAGCAAGAGCGAGCGCGAAAGAGAGAGAGGGGGGGGAATCCAGATCGTGACCTGGCCTCCACCTCGGTACAGTAACTTGTCGTTTTATTTTTTGTTTTTTTTTTTGGGGGGGGGGGTTAAGTCCTCCTTTGTGGTGTACCTCTGATAACTTGACGTTTTTACACAAGAAACAAAAAAAAAAACTATTAAACTTGTCTGAGCTCTCTGCGCGTGCGCGTGAGTCCTGAGACGCTGTCAGACGTGTTGCTGTCTGTTAACTTCTACATTGTTGTGCTGGAGCCTCTCGCAGTGCATCACGGGAGCGGGGATGTGTTTATTATCATTGTATTTATGCTTCTCAACCTGAACATCGCAGTAAAGCGCGAAACACATGGACTGACTTTGCAGTTTGGTACTACCCCCCCCCCCACCTTCCCCGGTTAGCGCTCGGTGAACGCTACCGGGAGTCACTCTGGCTGAGCATGGTGTTGTTGTCATGTTGACGGCTCCATGTAAAACTACAGTCTCCTTTTCGTTCTTCATCCAGCTGTCATTATTGATTTACTGTACTTTGTGCTTGTTTGCATCTCGCATCATTACGTGCAGCTTGTAGCGGCCACGTGAGGAGGTTTGAAGGGTGGTGGTGGTGATGGTGGGGGGGTGGTTATTGTGATGAAATGGAAATAGCTCTTTCTTGCTGTCTCACATTTTGTTTATTACTATCATCACGGTTTGTTGTCACGAGTCAGAGTGTCAGTTCCGCAGCCTTGCCAGACTGACTGAGGACACCAAGTAAAAAAAACGCTGACAGATTATTAAGCTCTTATATTTTAATAAGCCTGTTTAGTCTAAGTATACACTCTGGCATAGATTACAATTTGGTTAGCAGTCTTTTTCCCCCTTCCTTTCTTTTTTTTAAAAAAAGGGGGGTCCCTACATGAGCAAGACACCGATTGGTTGATGACGAGGTTTGGTTTGCTCCAATAAGATCCCTCCCTGTTCTCTATTTATTGCCAGCAGTTTACAGCCTTGCTCCCTCCTCACCCAGAGCTCTGGAGCGGCTGCAGCCAGCGCTTTACTATAGGGAGGCACAGCACGGAGCAGAGAATATCATACAGAGAGAGTGCACACTGACAACAAAACGCATCGGTGCACAGCTCTCACTGAATACACGGGCTGTGCACATCTAGCGTTTGGTAAGAAAAATCCAATAAAAGCAAGGAGAGGAAAATACGAGGGTGAGACAGAATGGAATACGAGGAAGGGATGGTTGAGGGAGGAGAGACGAGGGGGATAGAGGAGAATTGAAACTGGAGGAGTGGGGAATGAGAGCGCCAGGACCTTGGACAGCTCTCAGCTGCAGTATCCGGAGATGCTTCTTCTTTCCTTCTCTTTCTTTCTTTCTTCTGTCCATTAACCCTCTCTTCTTTCCTCTGTGAGTGCGTTCTGGAGGAGCGAGCCGGGATGGGAGATGCATGCACAGACTCACCGGGTGTCACGGAGTCTCCGTCGGACGGCAGCAGCAGCAGCAGATAATGTCCTTCACAAATCTTTTTGCGGTCTGGGCTTGCTGTTCATAACTATTAATCTGGGAAGCCCTTACCCCAAAAAGCATTTGCGGAGGATGCAAACGCCGCACCGTGACATCTACAAAAGAAGACGGCTCCACTTGTGGAATTTAAAAATCTATTTTCAAACGGACTTATGCGCTTCTTCTGCTCTGTTTTTTTTCTTGTTTAATTGTTATCTTTATTTACCCTTGTTGTTTTTGTCATTGCCATAGCAATGACGTTTTTGTTTTGGTTGCTTTGCCACCCCTGCGGTGGTAATTTGGTTTCCCCTCCACTCAAGAGTTTTCTGCCTTGTTATTAGACCTCGTATTGAAGCTCTGACGCCACGTCGCAGACAAGTTTAGCTCAAACTTTTCAGATTTTTAGTTTCAGTGAAAATTTTAATTTTGTGTCTTCTGTCAACAAACATGTCGCCGGTTGCAAAAGTTTGGGTCATGTGAAACCAAATCATTATCCAAACAAAAACCACACACACATACACGCAACCCCCCCCCCCCAAACCAAAAAACAAACAAAAAAAAAGCAGATGGAGTGGAAGTGCCCCAACAGAGCAGAGTGTAAACACAGGGATACCCTGGCAATCTGCACGTGGAGGGTCGTGTGTGTGTGTGTGTGTGTGTTATAGGGCGGGGTGCTACGTCACCTGGACATCATTAAATATCTACTACCCCGCCGAACAAAAGCAATCATGCACACGCACACACAAACACACACGCAGACACCTGTAAGTAAAGCGCATGATGTCAGGGATTCCCCCGACCAGCCGGGAGAAACCTGAATTGACGGTTGACAGGAAATAACCAACGGGTGCACCCCTCCTATTCTGACCGTATACTTATCCCTCTTTCAGTGCGTGTGCGCGGCCTTGACACGAACACCCAAGCAGTCTTCCCATTGACACACGCACGAACACACACACACACCAGTTTCTTCTTCTCCCAGTTTTATGAACATCAGTTCGCTATTTCCTGTCAACGATCCCCGCAAAGAGCACAC
Organism: Pachypanchax playfairii; assembly: GCA_006937955.1. Taxonomy (NCBI): domain Eukaryota; kingdom Metazoa; phylum Chordata; class Actinopteri; order Cyprinodontiformes; family Aplocheilidae; genus Pachypanchax; species Pachypanchax playfairii. The sequence goes on along the minus strand of SSNP01000042.1, from coordinate 3,054,382 downwards.
ATAGATCCGGCCACGGACCTCAAGCCTGACCCCCCCCCCCTCACCACCACCACCAAGTGTAAAAAAAAGAATACAATAACTGCAAGGTATAATACTCACGAAATTCCTGCAGCTTCTGTCTTTATGAGCACATGCAGCAGATCCAAACTCACATACAACAGACACAAAGTGGCTCGTTCAGATCGATGAAGATAAAAACCAGAGATGAGAATTTACACAATTAGAAGGTAGAGTAAAAAGAAGTAAAGAGAACTGGACTCAGCACAGCATCAAGAACAAAAACTCCTGCAACTTTGCCTTCAGTTTCCTCTCTGATGTCCCGTGACTGTCCAAACCACACAGCAGTTAGAAGAAACACGTGAGTCCCCCCAAAAGCTGAAAATAAAGACACAAATCCCCATAATAAAAGATCCTATCACGGAGAAGAACAAGTCGCCAAAGAGCAGGAAGTTATAAAACTGAAACAACAATTAAATGGCTCGTCTGAGTCGTTTCGCCCTTGGCGAGGTTAAAAAACACAACTCACCTCAGGAACAGAGTCAGAAAGAATCCAGATATCACATCCGCGCTGGATCTGGTTCCAGCTGGAGCGGGTTTTCAGACCAGGTGAAATCAGTTAAGGCTGTGAGATGTGGCGCACACTGTTTCCAGGAGCGTGCGCGAACCAACCCCTTCTCTCACCACCTTATACCAGCAGGCGCATGAACACACATGACAGAAACACAAAAGCGATTTTAAATGAAAAAGAAGACGGTGACCTTTGACCTTCGGGATGGGGGCTTTTTTCCCCCTCATAGGTGTAAACTTATACTCGAGTACATTTTGAACATGACGTCATTGTTACGTTTTGGTCAGTAGAATTCTGCCAGTTTGTGGTATAAAAGCAGTTTTCAGAAAGGGGTTTGGCCCCTCCTGTCTGAAGGCCTGAACACGCGACTGCAGAGTCACCGTGCGTGTCCTGTCTTTCTGTCTTACAGAGGAAAACAGACCCCCCCCCCCTTCCAAAAAAAGAGGACAGAATAAGGGAGGTGGTCCGTGGGGCCCCCGCTGTGCATCGGGGAGAAAAGGTGAAGCAAGAGCAAGAGACAGAGACACCGACCGACCTCTGCACCCCCCATCCCGGATTGTCCCAACAAAGGTAAATCACTCGAGCAGTAACGCATTTTAGGATGACGTCACATTCAAACTGCGTTTTGCGAACGGCACGTTTGTGCATGTGACCAGGAGATGTGAGGGAGGGTCTCATGAACGTGGGCTTTTTGTTGAGTTGTGCATGTTCTTCATGCTTCAGTTGGACCTTCTCCTGCACGGAAACACTCATATTTTATTCTGATTTATTATGTTTGATTTTGACATGTCACATGGTCTAGTTCCGGTCTGAGTTTTTGTTGACCTGTTGTCATGTATTAAGCTCTTTGGAGAAACAGACATGTTCTATGTGAGAACAGTCATTCTGATATTGTTCATGACTAAAATAAATCTGAAAAAATAATTATGGGAAATGATCTAATGAGTCTTAAATGTAAATGTTTGTTTTTGTTTCTTGTTCTAAAGTGTGTGATGCTGATGTCATGTCATGCTTTGGAGAAACAAACTCAGCTCTAATGTAATCACCATGTCTTAGTGGGAGGGGGCAGATTTTAATGAGTTACAGAATTAATTGTTGACAGTCAGTTTCTAGAAAAGGTTAAAATTTCATGGCTCTTATGATCTTGTTGGTGGGTCATGACTTAAGCTTTCAGGCCTCCCACAGATCTGCAGGAAATGGCGTCCACAGTCCACAGTTGTGTGCTGAGATTTGTAATAAAAGGATCTTCATATTAAAGAAGATTTCTGTTGAAAACAACACAGTCCAAACTTTCAGTCATTTGCTGTGATGTATGAAACTGCATCACAGTTGATGTTCTAGATATTACTGTGAAAACTTATTCTGCGGATCAGACTCTGTCATGTCTATAACTCTGCAGTTCAGGGTTGATTTGATGAATTTGTTTATCTGGATGACTTAACGTGTGTTTTCTCTGGTGGCTTCTTGATGGTTTGACATTCTGTCTCCTGGTATTCACCCCTCTGCAGAAACAAGGAAGTTTAACCAAATATTAAAAAAAGCCAACACTCTCCCCTCAGGGTAAAGGTTAGACAATATTTTGATGTTGCTGTTAAATTCACGTTTTTTTCATGTGATATGTGTTAAAAAAGTTATGTGGGAAAAACTGAATTTAAAAGCCAGATTTTACACATCTGTTTTAGAATGAAGATTAGGTTGAAATGAATGAATGAAATGAATGAATGAAATGAATGAAAAATACTTTATTTATCCCAGAAGGGAAATTCAACGTTGTAGTAGTTTTTTTTTTGTTTTTGTTTTTTTTAATCCTAACATTGATAAGAGATGAACATAAGTTACTGTGGTGGAGGAGGATCCATACTATACACAAAGATAGCGAAGAAGTTCCAAACGGTCAATTTCTCCATTTTCATCACACACACACAAACAAGTTTCTTTTTATTAAACTTCTATTAAATTTGCTTGTGAAAATCTTTTTCCTCACGATCAAAAGACAGAAATATTTTATGGACTTTTTGTCTGACTGGAACAGTTTTTATTGTGCATGAATCAAGATGTTTGTTAGCACGTTTCCTTCACAATGAGCTGCATCACTAACATCGTCAACATGTGATGCTGTTGTGTTTTTTTTTCCTTCTGTGTCTGAGCTCAGATTAATTATCAAACCTCAGACCACCATGATTCAAGTTTAAGTGCTAAAAGGACGGACATGACCATCAAGCAGTGTGAAGTCTATCAACTGGTTTTAAACATGGCATCATGCAAACAATACAGGATTACTATGATTAGATAATGTACCAGTAATAAAGTAAGCAGTAAATTAAAGCAGACGTCATTACTCCTGCATATGATAAATCACAGCATGTTACAAGCTAGCAGTGAAAAGCTATATTTAGGAAGATGACGTCATTGTTAAAACTGAGACCAAGGGGCTTTGAAGACATGAACAAGAACAGGAAGAAAAGGCAGGGAGGCGAGATCAACCGCTAACAACGCAACACATGTACTAAATCATTGATTAGAAACAGATAGTGTTGGTTTAGGTGTTCATCACCTGGAGAACACGAGTCATTCAGTTTCTTCTGAGGGTCGAACGCCACGTCGCTCTGTCACACCTGCTGCTGCTGATTTACTCATGGTCATTGTTTAAGATCTGCTTTATAGTTGGAAAGAAATTTAAAACACAAAGACAAGTGATAAACATACTTCAGACATGCACACTCAGTTAACGTGCCTTTATTGTGTTTGTCAGACAGACTTTATTCTCGTGCGCGGTTGCTCAGTCTACCTGCACGTCACGTCTCTGAAGGTTTGCAGCATTTTTACTCTGAGTGACATGTCCTGTGTCTTTAACTAGAGTTGGTCCCATTAAAGAACCTTAAAACTGACCTGTCTCACCCCTCCATGGAAGATGGCCTAATTCAGTTACCTTTCCCTCGTTTTTAGTTCCAACAATTAGCAGAAAAGAAACAAAAAACACGTTTTTTGTGGAATATTTTTTGTTTATCTCGTTCTGACGTCTCCAAATTGTTGTTATCAGTTGTTGTTTATGTAAAAACACATTGAGCGATGTTGAAACCCTCCATTAGATTCACCCGTGCTGATTGTGAATAAGACTGATTTAGAGTTGGTCATCAGTTTAGATTCATGTTAATACAGGTGTGTAATGAGAGCGATTCTTAAGGTTTGGATTTTACCTGCCTGAGATTCTTCAGCCCTTGTACACAAATGTTCTCCATTCTTTGGAATTTGTTTTGCTTAAACTGATAACTTCTCTTCCAAACAGTTTTTAAAAGTTGCTAAATATTTTCTCAGTTTACGACTTGTTTCTGCAGTTTTAGCTACAGTTTTTGACTGCCATGTTTTTTCTACCATCCCTTTGGTCAGTGAGCTTATCATCGTCATGCTCCCTCTGACTTAAATCACTCCTCTATGATGCAGAATTTACAGCTGAACTAAAGATCCCAGTTCCAGAGACAGGAAATGAAACTCAAACATTTCTGCTGCTGAGTCTTTGGTCTGGACCAAACGGCTCTTTCTTTGCTCCTTCATGATTAAAGTATTCCTGAAGCTTCGCCAGTTTTACTCTGATGTTCTTTTAGGACCTGGTTATTTCCTGGAATGCATCTCAAACTCTTTTGTATTTAGATACTAACAGCTGCTACCTGCAGATCTTCTGATGAAATGTTATTGTGCTGGTTTTTCAGAGTCTGCTGCAGCCAAGCTGTTAAAATTTCATTTGCTGACAATCTTTGACACTTTGTGGAGGATTTTTCTTTAAAGTCAGCTGAGTTTCTTATAATGGCGAGTAGATTTCTTCTGTTAGAGCTGAAATTCACAATCTTTGGGTTTTAGACAAAAAAAAAGGGCTCCTTCTGTCTTGCTGTGATGATACATCAAATTTGAGCAAAGACAAAGTCAAATAAATTAAAGTTTTTAAATTGTTTCTATTAGAATGACTGATCAGAATCAAATAAATGATCATTTCATGTATGAAGCAACAACCTGGTGATTCAGTAGCCAAGACGACCCGGAAGTGGTTCAGAACTTTCTCTTAATGTTTAAAAGTCCAGATTTTAATGTCTCACAAGATCCAGAGACAAATGGCTGGTTTACACCTGCTTCTTGCTTCAAAGTACAACAACTAACATTTGGTACTTTTACTGCTGCCAGTCAGGTAACAGGAAAGTTGCAAATCAAAGGCCTGAATTTTAAACATATAGATATTAACTGTAGCTTGAAGAATTTTAGAAACATACAAAAAACATGTTATTATTTTTTTCAAATGAATTGTTAAAAAAAAAAATTAAAAAGGAGTTACAAAGTGCAAAAGTAAACATTTCAAAATAAAGCTTTGAAGTATCTCTTTGTACAAAAATATCAACCATTTTGTAAATACTGTTTATTTTTACAAATAAATTTCAAAAGCAGGAGCAATATGAGGGAAAATGATCATTTCTGTTTCAATAATGAGCTGATATTTATTGTCATTTCAGACAAATATATGTAAACACAATCGTGTTATTTTTTATTATTTTCTTTATTTAATTTTAGAATTCATTTTATTAGATTTTATTATCTTTGAGCATCTTATTCATGTGTTTTTATAAGGCAAAAGGCAGGTGATGTTTGTTTTGTGTGTGTGTATGTGTGTGTGTATTTTTTAGTTAGAGAACATGAAACTCTCTCAAGGTGATGACTGGATGTACAAATGATTAACTCAATCCAATCCAACATGGCTGCCACAGCTCAGTCAGTTTGAGTGACGGTGGTTAAAAGTCACTCCAACTCTAACCCTAACCCTAATTAAACTTTTAGAAAAAAAGTATTTCAAACTTAAAATCCCTCGTAGAGTTCAGACCTCCATCAAACATCTCAGTTCCTCCATCAACTGATTTACATCAAAAATAAGAGTCTCATCTTTGTTGTATCGACATGATCAGATTCATTGATCATAAAAACATCTTTAACAGCTGGACTGATATTGATTCATTATTAGTTCAGTAGGAGGTTTTCTTCTGGATCCAGAACTTTGGAAGGAACATCAGATCTGTTCCACACGTCTGATTCCAGAGTCTCGACTATCTGTTGGTGTTTGTTGAAGGTTTATAACATCATTTGATCCTGTAGAGATAAAAAAATCTTAAGATTCCTTATTTTGCCTTTTCTGGATCAAAGTAACTGGAATTTTGTACCAATCCAGACCAGTCCTTGATCCAGATCCGTCCTTGATCCAGATCAGTCCTTGATCCAGACCAGTCCTTAGTATCATGTAGAACCTGTTGAGAACTCACCCTGTATTTTTTATACCGATCATCTGGATTGTGTGGCGTTACATGCAGATATGTTAAAAACAGTTTCTATCTCACGATGATGAAAAATCCTTAAAAACATTCCTGGTTCCAGACGATGATCCGGATCCCTCCAAAAATCTACCAACTTATTCTTTGGACCATTTCTGATCTTTCCTGAAAATGTAATCTAAATCCATCCTGAACTTGTTGAGTTATCTTACTAACAGACAGGCAGGCGGGCGGGCGGACGGACGGGCGGGCGGACGGGCGGGCGGGCGGGCGGGCAGGCAGGCAGGCAGGCAGGCGGACGGGCGGGCGGACGGGCGGGCAGGCGGGCGGGAAGGCAGGCAGGCAGGCAGACAGACAGAAAATATTTTTTTGCATTCACAAGACTCAGAGTCAGAGGTTGAGTTGGTGTAAAAACCTGCTCACGTCCTAAAATATTTACCTGTTTATACTAAAAAAAGTGACAAGATTTAGAAAAATTTTGGCCCCAAAATATCAGAGATTACATTCATGCCTAATTCTCTGCACATGTTGTCAGAGAGTAGCAGTGAAATGCATCTCTGCTGAAACTGTGATGAAAACTGGCCACAGAAACAGTTTTATTTTCATTATAAACGTGTAAATTAGTAAATATGCAAGGACTTGTTTTTATAAACAGACACGTTCAAATTTGTTGTCCTTCTACAATAAATAAAAACAACAAAAACATCATTGTCTCTGGCCAAAAGCTCCAGTTTCATCTCTTCAATCTGAAGGATCTTCTCCCAGAAACTCTGTTCTCATCAACCTGCATTTAGTTTAGTTTCAGTCTGTTTTTAGTGTTTATCTGTCAGTTGAACCTTCTGGATCTTCTTCTACGAAGCTCATTGTGGTTCAACATGTGACTGATGATGTCATCAGGAAGTGAAGGACCTGGATCTTGGAGTTCTGCTTGATTGTTTTGGATGGTTTCCTTTTTAACCATCTGATCCAGCTGGGGTTGTATGTCCTCTTGTGTCCACGTCCTGGACGTCGTCCTGCTGCAGTCACATCAACATGATACTGTTTAATAATCAGTGTTGGAAATGTTACTTTAAAAAGTAATTAGTTATAATTACTCACTACTCTTTCCAAAAAGTAACTAAATTATTCTACAAAAAAGTAACGAGTTACCTGAGAAAGTAACTGACTGCGTTACTAAAAAAAGTGGCAATATGTAAAACAATTTGGATTTTTTTTTTAGGCTTCACAAGTCAGTGGAAATGAGTAAAACAAACAAGTAATTGTAAATAACTTTCTATATTTATTGCAAATATCAGATAGAAAAAAAATTGTCCTGCACTTCAAGAAATATATTTAAAAAAGTAAAAAACAGGTAAACAACATAAAGTAGTCTTTATTAAAGAAAGTCACAATTTCAGACAACTGGTCTGGTCGGCAATCGGTACTTCAAGTATTTTCTTCAAAAGAAAACAATTAAAAATATAAAATGTGCTTGTAGAAACTAAAGTAGCTATATTAAATAAATCAAACTCCCAATATGACGTAAATAGTCTGGAAGCCATACAAAATGTATTTCAAGTATTTTCCTCAAAATAAGCAGTCAAACAATATAAAGTGTGCTTGTAGTAGCTACTTGTAGCAGATTAAATAAACTTACAACCTAAAAAAAAATAGTCTGAAAAGCCATACAATACTGTTTTCAAGTAGATTCTTTAAAATACGCATGTGTCCTTTCTGATGGCTCTGATTGGCTACCATGAAACCACTTAGCAGTCGTAATCGCTTATCTTGTAACCCACTCAGCTTCCCACAGCCATGTTTGTGTGTGTGTGTGTGTGTGTGTGTGTGTGGGTTTGTATTTCTGACCTCCTGGGGACCCGTTTCCTGACTTTTACTATCTTTCTGGGGTCCGAGGGTTCTTGTGGGGACCGAAGCCTGGTCCCCATGAGGGGGACTCCCCTTTTTAGGGTTAGGGGTTAGGTTTATAGGTATGGTGTGAATAGAGTTTTAGTTAGTCTTAGGGTTAGTTATAGATCAGTAATGGTTAAGGTTAGTAAAAGGGTTTGGGTTAGGTATAAATCTAGTTACTAAAATCAATGGAAGTCAATGGACGGTCCCCATAAGGATACCAAAACAAACGTGTGTGTGTGTATGTGTGTGTAGCCAGCAGTGTGTTAATTTTACCAATTCATAGTAACACACTGCATTTTAAGTTCACTAACGATAATGGCATTGTAATGTTGAAAATTGTAATTAATTAGATTATTTGGTTACTGAAAATCCAACTACGTTGCGTAATGCTGTTACTTTAAATGGTTACAGGAACATGAAGCTGATTGGAGATGGTCTGTAGTCTTTAACATGGAGCATCTAATCTGGTCTTTATCTGGTCCATGTTCAGGGTGGTGCACACAGTGATACCAGACTACCCAAGTTATATAGTTCAAAAATAAATTACATTTGTTTTTTATTTAGATTTATAGTTTTGAATGTCGTCATCTTTTTCATTGAAGTTTCACAGCTGTTGGGAGCTGGATGGTAGTCAGTATCCGCATTTGAATGGGGAGGAGAAGGTGTGATTGTGTGTGTGTGATTGTGTGTGTGTGTGTGTGTGTGTGTGTGTGCAGTGGAGTGACTGCATCGTCACCATGTCTCCTGGTCGTGATTCACAGTGCACAATGCTTTTCGCTCCTTTCTGGAGCCTTTTATTTATTTTTAGATGAGCAGTGTGTTATATTCTTAAGTTCTAGACTATAACACACACATACACACACATGTATGTGTGATAAAGAACATATAGTCATTTTAAATGTTCATTCAGAGTCAGTGGTTTTCTTCTTGTTTTGTTGATCTTTATGTTGTTCTGTATGTGTTTGTGCGTCATGTTGTGACTTTGATGATGCCGTGATGACTGCTGGACTCCAATTATGGAAATCATTTCAGAACACAAGCAGGTTAAACTGGATGATGTTTGTTGAATGTTTACCTCAGCTGTGGTGACACATGACGACTTACCAGTTATTTTGTTAAGAGTTTTATTTTGTTTGGAAAAAAAAACCTTCTTTGGATAAAAACATCCCGTTTTTTTACATTCTGTTATAGTTGATAGAATTAATGTAAATGCATATTTTACTTCAAAAGGCTGAAAAGAAAACATTAGATTTTATAGTTTTGGTGAAGTGCAAGTTAAAACATGGATGTTGAGACTCCAGATGAGCATTTTAATGAATGAGTTTTAGTTCTGGACTCTTAGCTGAAGTCATGATTTAATTAAGTCCAGCAGGGTTTTATCTTCCTTATGGATCAACATATATATATTCAATATTTACATCATGTATCCAGACACAATATAACTGTCCTGAACACAACAGAAACTTTTGGATGACCATTTTATTCATTTCTACTCAGACTTCAGGTTTTTACCGTCATACTGGCCTTTTTTAAACAACAACTGTAATAGGATTCAGTTTGTGGTCTGAATGAGGCAGATGGTGGTCCCACCAGATGCTGGCTGGTTTTCTGAGTCCCCAGACAACCCCCCCCCCCCATTTCATTCATTAAAAGAATAAAATAAAATAAAAAATTATAACTGAACATTTCAGAGTGACTTTTTATTGTAGCCAATTTAAGGCACACCTGTGCAATATTCATGCAGTTTAATCAGCATCTTGATATGGCTCACCTGTGAGGTGGGATGTATTATCTCTGCTCACATTTTTGGAACAATATTTAAGATAGATTATATTTTGTGTATGTAGAAAGTGTTTTAGATTTTGGTGGTCATCTCATAAAAATGGAAGCAAAAACAGTGTTTTGTTTATCATTTTTGTTCAGTTACTTTTACCGTTTCTGATTTGCCAAATCCAAACGGATCTGACCGGATCACCTCAAACACCTGTTCTGTCTTCTTCCTGTTTGTTGCAGCTCGTCCACCACCTCCTTCTCATTGTTCTTCCTTTGTCTTATGAGTTACAGTCCATCTCCATTTGCCCTGCAGAGAGTCTCAGATGTCTTCAGACTTTTACCTTTTCAAACATTTCAGACTTGTAATCAAAGACGTGATATAAATAGAAACACAAAACAGAACAATTTTGATTGAAATGCACCAAAACATAAAACTAAAGTCAAATTCTGGTTATTTTTCTCTCACGCTGTCAGAGATCTGTAGCTGGATGTATGTTCAGTATTTCTTTCTAGTTGAAACTGATGAACTTTGAGCTCTTTATACATGTCTGAGCTGCATGCATGTCCTTAAACATGGAAGTCTGATGTGACTGCAGGACAGAGCATGTGCACGGTCACACGGTTACCACAGTGCTGCAACATCACTGGCACCATAAACACAAACTCAATGCCAAAATCTTGAATATTATCTTTAAAAAGCTTTCTGCATGTTTCAGCTTGTATTCAGGCAACAAAATACAGATTTTTGGCTCATAAATGTGAGAAACAAACATGCAGACAGAAACACCATCCCTCTTGTTTTGTTACTGTAAGAGTCCTACTGGTCTTTAATCATACAATCATTTTAATATACAGGTAAACACAGGTGTATAAATAACAAATATCCAAACCAGCTCATTTCACTTCTCAGGCCCTGAAAAGTTTGAACAATTAAAACGATCTCTTCATGTTCTTTTAGAGCCCAAATTCAAAAACCTTCGTCACTTCCTTATTTAGAGAGTCTCGTGGCATGGACAGATGTCCAGTCTGCATGAGCTAGCGACGGGTGTCCCACAGGGCTCGGTCCTTGGTCCTCTCCTCTTCTCTTTATACACCACCTCATTAGGCGAGATCATTCGCTCCCATGGCTTCTCATACCATTGCTACGCTGACGACACTCAGCTCCTCCTCTCATTCCCTCCAGACGATACATCCGTCTCAGTGCGGATATCTGCCTGCCTCTCAGATATCTCGGCGTGGATGAGGGATCGCCACCTTCAGCTTAATCTGTCCAAAACTGACCTCATTGTCTGTCCTGCCAGTAACTCCTTACCTCCTCAGATAAGCGTGCAGCTTGACTCCATCACGCTGTTCCCCAAAACCTCCGCCAGAAACCTTGGTGTCATACTGGACAACCAGCTGTCCTTCAAAGAGCAGGTTAACTCCGTAGCTCGCTCATGTTGATTCGCTCTTTACAACATCAGGAAAATCAGAGCCTTCCTCACAGACCACACCACACAGCTTCTGGTCCAGGCCCTGGTCTTGTCCCGCATCGACTACTGCAACTCTTTGCTGGCCGGTCTTCCGGCGTCCTCGGTTAAACCTCTGCAGATGATTCAGAACGCAGCAGCTCGTCTGGTCTTCAACCAGCCCAAGAGGGCTCATGTCACTCCGCTGCTCATTTCCCTGCACTGGCTTCCAGTTGCAGCACGCATCAAATACAAAGATCTGCTTCTGGCTTACCAGACTCTAACACACACAGCTCCTACTTACCTTCACTCCTTCATCCAAACCTACATTCCCACGCGTCAGCTACGCTCAGCCGCTGAAAGACGCCTAGCGCTTCCACCACAACGTGGCATGAGATCATGTTCCAAACTCTTCTCCTCTGTTGTCCCCCGATGGTGGAATGACCTACCAAACTCGGTCCGATCCTCAGAGTCTGCAGCTACTTTTAAGAGCAGACTTAAGACTCACCTCTTTAAAGAACACTTTCAGTCTTAATGTAGGATTAATTTATGATTTATGATAGCGATTTGAGAATTTATCTCTCACAAAAAAAAAAAAAAAAAAAAAAAAA
>SSNP01000042.1:3028100-3038100 GCA_006937955.1 Pachypanchax playfairii | reverse complement strand
AAATCTTCCTAATATCCTGTAAAACACTCCAGCTTATTTAAACATTTGCTGTTTCCAGCTTTTGAATTTTTAAATACATTTTTATTCTGATCCCTTCAAGAATGAAATATTTCACCCTGTTTGTTAGTCAGTAAATGTTGAAGAATCACAGATTTTGAAATTAAAAGATGGAACATTAAAACATAGAGAACAAATACACGTCCATCACTGAGACTCAAAGTCTGTTTCCTGTTCTTGTTTCCACTGATGGGAGCTGGTTTACATGTTTACATGGGTTTGCATGTTCTCCTCGTGCACGTGTGCATTTTCTCCAAGTGCTTCAGTTTCTTCCCACAAACCAAAATCATGAGTGTTCTGTTGATTAGTGACCTTAAATTAGCCCTTCAGGTGTGTGTGGATGACTGCTTGTCATTATATAGCTGCGTAATGGGCAGGTGACCAGTCCCGGTGTGCAACCCCCCCCCCCCGACACACACAGAATGAGCAGCTCAAATTATATTGAGTGTTATAAACATCAGTGCAGAGACTCTACAGAAGGCTCTTTCTCCAGGAAATATAAATCTGCAGGTTTTCTTGTTGTTTAAATTTCAGAAAGGTTAAAAAGGTTTTTTCCACCTGAAGAAAAGTTTTTGGAACAAGCATCAAACATTAAACATTTCAGTTGGATTCCGACACACAGCACATTTAGACTTTTAGATAAATGTCAAAATAAGATAAATCTGTTTTAGTGCACGTGCAGAAAAAATGATCTTAAATCCCCTTTTCTGTCTTTAAATTTATTATCTGATGTTGATGTTTTTTTATAGCTGGATTTAAATTTTTAAAAGTGACTCATTCAAACAGATTTAAGGTGATAACAGTGCAGCTTGATCTGTATAAACTGTCAGTAACATGTACGAACTCAGAACAATAAAAACCCAACAGCAGCATCTGTTTAGTGCTGCATTGTGTAACAGCAGGTAAACCAGTGAATTTACTGCTGCTGAACGGGGATGAAAAACTTCACATGTTCAGAGAAATCTGATCATTTTCTGATGCAACATGACGCTAGAATCACACTCATGACGTCCGCTCGCTGTCTGTGACCTGTAGCTCTCCTGATGTGAGTTTTCTCATGAGAAACACCAGAAGGGTCAGAAAAGATTTCAATCAAAACAAAAACAGCTGGATCTTTAGAGTCCAGAACATGTCATCACTCTGAGGTCCACAGCAGCTCGTGGATCAACGTGAAGAAATGTGTTTCTGACTGGACTGAAGGCTGTCGATGCTGCTGCAAGCTGCTGTCGACCTGCTAGAGATATTTATAACGTTTGTTGTGTTAAAACTGAATTCAACTCTGACATTTTATAGCCGGAGTTTGTAAATTAAACATAATCTGATAATAAGAGCTTAGAATAAAGAGGTCAAATCAGGATCTGGAAGGTTTTCTGCTTCCTCTGAAGGTCTCAGACAAAACAGCAGCTGCTCCTCAGCTCTGATTCTTCTACCAACATGGAAACTTTCACATGGGAACAAAAATACCACCAACATTCATACAGATAACCCACTTCCACAACTTCATCCGGACGAGGTTCTACCTGAACGTTGGTTTGTACAGTAACACTATCAGACGTCTGGCTTTCATCAGACCAGAACGTTCAGAGATAAACACCACTGATAACCTGTTGCAACCGGTCTAATCTAAACACTCACTCAAGAAGAGAAAAATAATCTGACATTAAAGCTACTATACTTAATTTGCATAATAAATTAGCTTAACTTTTTTTTTTCATGCCTATTATAAATGTTTTAACACAGCATGGATAAAAATATGTTGTGAAGATTAAAAAAAAGACGAAAATAAATAATTAAAGGATCAACAAGCGATTTTTCACCGCTAGGTGTGCTGTTGAGTACAGGATTGAGACCAAAACAAAGTCTGTCATGATTGACAGTTTCAACAACCACAGTCTCCATTCAGCTTGGCTGAAAGCCACAACGACGTGCCGCCACTTTTCCTCTCTCATGACACGGCGGCTAAATGTCTGTAGCGGCTAAATGTCCGCTACAGACATTTAGCCGCTACGGACATTTAGCCGCTACAGACATTTAGCCGCTACGGACATTTAGCCGCTACAGACATTTAGCCACTACAGCTACAAGGTAAAAGAGCAGAACTGAATGCAAGCAGTATAAAGGACAAAGTCGACAACTTTATGGCTTTCCAGAGCGAGTCATTACAGTAACACTAGATTAAAATAATGATTGTTCGAAGAAAATCCAGCTCCGAGTCAAATCGTAAATTCTCTCGTTCTCTCAGTGCTCTCCATCTTGGAAAAGCAAGACCAATGTTTATCCTGGTTTTGTCCCTTGCTTTACCCGGTTTGTTTGTCATTGGCCGTGGCTTCTTGGGTGATGAAATGTGTTCCCGGTCATCTTCAGGTGAACGCTTTGCTCCGCCTTCCGCCATTTCGCTTCAACAATGTGTGTCGGCTGTACTGAGCGAAGGGAGGGCCTTCGCTCGGTACATGAAGGAGGCGGAGTTTCACATGCACGAACATGCACGCGGAAGGAGACCACCTTTGTAAACAAGAGGCTCGATATCAACACAGAGAGATGGTGTGTGACCTCATGCTATGTTCCAGATGGAATTACACATCTAGAGCTTCACATTGCATATTTTGAATTCTTTCAAACTGGAAATGATGAATTTTCGCTTATTGCTCCTTTAAGTGGTTCTCCCGTATTTGTCTAAAAACATCAACCAATCAAATGGTTCGGTCCAGAAGGAATGATTGGACAGTCTCTCCAGTCATATGGACTTCTGCATTTATTTGGCTTCTGTGCTCCTAATAAACTGAGACATATTACCGCAGCACACCACTGCTGGGAGTGTTCGCTGCTCTACCATGTGACAGCAGGAGAAACAGCCGCCGGCTGGTTCCACGTCAGGTTCAGGACAAAGTAACAATTACTGTCAGTTGTTTGTTGTTATATTGTTTTCACTTACCGGTGATTCCGTCATGTTACGGTACTGGAATGAACTGCGGACCGGTGTCTTACACTCGGTTGTCTTCTGGAGCTACGCGTGTTTCCAAACCTGGGGGGGCGTGGCTTAGGAATTCTACCCGACGGGAGGGGCTGAGAGTTCTGTGACTTTGTCGACAGTCTAAGCTAGGTAATCTGAAATCAGGGATATCAGCTTTAAGTTATAATCAGTTGTTACTGTAACATGCATGTATAAACTAATCAAAGTAGCATAGAAACCTAGAAAAACAAGTTCTTCTCCAAGTTTTTAAAAATGTGTTTGCTTCAAACCTCAACCTGTCTGATGCACCAGAACGTGTCAGTTTTAGTTTTATTCTTCTGTTCAACTACAATTCAAGGCAATGTCGGATTTTTCAAAACATTTAAACTATTATTTTTAATTTCATCAGTTTCATTGTGTATATTCTGTGACCATGGGGGGGTTATTTTTCAGCAGAGGGGTTCGAACACTGTCTGTAAAACCATTTCCTGCACGTGGAATCAGCTCAAGATATTCTCAGTCTCAGGAAGTCCAGAACAAAGTGACGGGTTTTGTTCTTTCAATGTTTTCAACTGATTATTTAAGATGCTCAATTACAGCTCTTAAGCGCTGAAGATTATTTTATTTTTTGCACAACATGTACACTCAAAAAGGATCATACTTTCTCCTTTTACCCCGTCGTTCAACAACAGTTATGTCATTATAGCTGTAATGAGATGGTGTTTCTGTTCAGGATCATTTTATAGTTTCTGAATTACAATAAAAAGGAACTTGTTCAAGTTCATCTAAATAAATAACTAAAGCTTTTATAAATTTAACTTGTGGACACGTTTTATATTCTTCTATATAAAACATACAAAAAGAAGAAGTTTTAACATTTCACATTTAATTTTAAAAGGCAGAAAAAAATCAGCTTAAAGCTGAAATTTGTTTCTTCTTCATTAGCTGTTTGTAAATGATCCACTTTCTGGTTGCGTGTATTTTATATGTCACAGTCAAAAAGCGAGGTGAGATATGATTGTAAATATGCGTGTGTGTGTTAGGGTGGAGGATGAAGCATGAAAAGGAGATTGAGATGAAGGTGTGACAGACAGTTAAGTTTTCGGACCTTTTACACCACGAGCGTCAGTTTGAGGAGAACCTGTCTGACCCTCCTCCTCATTCAGAAACAGGAACAAACATCTCTGCACGTGCAGGTGAACATCTGTGAGGCGAGAGGAAGCTGATTCCATCTGAATGTAAAGTTAATCACACTTGTTTAGTCAAGCCAACTTTATTTATAAAGTATGTAACAGCTGAGATCAAAGTGCTGTACATTAAAAACAGCAATATAAAATACACAAATTATTGATGCAGCATGTGGTTTAACATTGTCTTGCTGAAATATGTAAGATTTTCCCTGAATGTCCAGATGGGAGCAGATGTTGAGATCTTTCTGATGGAGTCTTTCCAGATGTGTTTTATGTTTTATTTGGAATAAAATGGAACAAAAGGAGAAACTGTTCAGACCTCGACAGATTATTAAAGTCTCCAACCAGTTTGACTTTGCTGCAGCTGATTTTAAAACCATAAAAACTTTCACTTCTAGACATCCCTGATCTTCATCACGCCACCTTCCCACCTCCAGATGATCCTCTTCCTCAAACAGCTGCTTTGCTCCTCAGCCTGTTCTCCTCAGCCTGTTCTCCTCAGTCTGTTCTCCTCATGTGGTGCTCCTCAGCCTGTTCTCCTCAGTCTGTTCTCCTCATGTGGTGCTCCTCAGCCTGTTCTCCTCAGTCTGTTCTCCTCAGCCTGTTCTCCTCATGTGGTGCTCCTCAGCCTGTTCTCCTCAGTCTCAGTCTGTTCTCCTCACCTGTGCTCCTCATGTCGTGCTCCTCAGCCTGTGCTCCTCAACCTGTGCTCCTCAGCCTGTGCTCCTCACCCTGTGCTCCTCATGTGGTGCTGTTCTCCTCAGTCTGTTCTCCTCAGCCTGTTCTCCTCATGTGGTGCTCCTCAGCCTGTTCTCCTCAGTCTGTTCTCCTCAGGCTGTTCTCCTCAGTCTGTTCTCCTCATGTGGTGGTGCTCCTCAGCCTGTGCTCCTCATGTGGTGCTTCAGCCTGTGCTCCTCAACCTGTGCTCCTCAGCCTGTGCTCCTCAGCCGGCTCCTCAGCCTGTGCTCCTCACTCAGCCTGTTCTCCTCATGTGGTGCTTCATGTGGTGCTCCTCCCTGTTCTCCTCACTCCTCAGTCTTCAGTCTGTTCTCCTCAGCCTGTTCTCCTCATGTGGTGCTCCTCAGCCTGTTCTCCTCAGCCTGTTCTCCTCAGCCTGTTCTCCTCAGCCTGTTCTCCTCATGTTCTCCTCAGTCTGTTCTCCTCATGTGGTGCTCCTCAGCCTGTTCTCCTCAGTCTGTTCTCCTCATGTGGTGCTCCTCAGCCTGTTCTCCTCAGTCTGTTCTCCTCAGCCTGTTCTCCTCATGTGGTGCTCCTCAGTCTGTTCTCCTCAGTCTGTTCTCCTCAGCCTGTTCTCCTCATGTGGTGCTCCTCAGCCTGTTCTCCTCAGTCTGTTCTCCTCATCTGGTGCTCCTCAGCCTGTTCTCCTCAGCCTGTTCTCCTCAGCCTGTTCTCCTCATGTGGTGCTCCTCAGTCTGTTCTCCTCAGTCTGTTCTCCTCAGCCTGTTCTCCTCATGTGGTGCTCCTCAGTCTGTTCTCCTCAGCCTGTTCTCCTCATGTGGTGCTCCTCAGTCTGTTCTCCTCAGTCTGTTCTCCTCAGTCTGTTCTCCTCAGCCTGTGCTCCTCATGTGGTGCTCCTCAGCCTGTGCTCCTCAACCTGTGCTCCTCAGCCTGTGCTCCTCAGCCTGTGCTCCTCATCCGGTGCTCCTCAGCCTGTGCTCCTCAGCCTCTCCTCAGCCTGTGCTCCTCATGTGGTGCCTCCTCATGTGGTGCTCCTCAGGTGCTCCTCAGCCTGTGCTCCTCATGTGGTGCTCCTCAGCCCCTCAGCCTGTGCTCCTCAACCTGTTCTCCTCATGTGGTGCTCCTCAGCCTGTGCTCCTCAGCCTGTGCTCCTCATGTGGTGCTCCTCAGCCTGTGCTCCTCATGTGGTGCTCCTCAGCCTGTGCTCCTCACCTGTGCTCCTCCTCAGCCTGTGCTCCTCAGCCTGTGCTCCTCAACCTGTGCTCCTCATGTGGTGCTCCTCAGCCTGTGCTCCTCAACCTGTGCTCCTCATGTGGTGCTCCTCAGCCTGTGCTCCTCATGTGGTGCTCCTCAGCCTGTGCTCCTCAGCCTGTGCTCCTCAGCCCTCAGCCTGTGCTCCTCAGCCTGTGCTCCTCATCTTGTGCTCCTCATGTGGTGCTCCTCAGCCTGTGCTCCTCAGCCTGTGCTCCTCAGCCTGTGCTCCTCAGCCTGTGCTCCTCAGCCTGTGCTCCTCAGCCTGTGCTCCTCAGCTGTGCTCCTCCTCATGTGGTGCTCCTCAGCCTGTGCTCCTCAGCCTGTGCTCCTCATGTGGTGCTCCTCAGCCTGTTCTCCTCAGCTGTGCTCCTCATGTGGTGCTCCTCAGCCTGTTCTCCTCAGTCTGTTCTCCTCACCTGTGCTCCTCAGCCTGTGCTCCTCAGCCTGTGCTCCTCAGCCTGTTCTCCTCATGTGTTTGTGGTGCTCCTCAGCCTGTGCTCCTCATCTGTGCTCCTCAGCCTGTGCTCCTCATGTGGTGCTCCTCAGCCTGTTCTCCTCAGCCTGTTCTCCTCATGTGTTCTCCTCATGTGCTCCTCAGTCTGTTCTCCTCAGTCTGTTCTCCTCAGCCTGTTCTCCTCATGTGGTGCTCCTCAGTCTGTGCTCCTCACCTGTGCTCCTCAGCCTGTGCTCCTCAGCCTGTGCTCCTCATGTGGTGCTCCTCAGCCTGTTCTCCTCAGGTCTCCTCATGTGGTGCTCCTCAGCCTGTTCTCCTCAGTCTGTTCTCCTCAGCCTGTTCTCCTCAGTCTGTTCTCCTCAGCCTGTTCTCCTCATGTGTGCTCCTCAGCCTGTTCTCCTCAGTCTGTTCTCCTCAGCCTGTTCTCCTCAGTCTGTTCTCCTCAGCCTGTTCTCCTCAGCCTGTTCTCCTCAGTCTGTTCTCCTCAGTCTGTTCTCCTCAGCCTGTTCTCCTCATGTGGTGCTCCTCAGCCTGTTCTCCTCAGTCTGTGCTCCTCATGTGGTGCTCCTCAGCCTGTGCTCCTCATGTGGTGCTCCTCAGCCTGTGCTCCTCATGTGGTGCTCCTCAGCCTGTGCTCCTCAGCCTGTGCTCCTCAGGCTGTGCTCCTCAGCCTGTGCTCCTCATGTGGTGCTCCTCATGTGGTGCTCCTCAGCCTGTGCTCCTCAGCCTGTGCTCCTCAGCCTGTGCTCCTCAGCCTGTGTACTCCTCAGCCTGTTCTCCTCATGTGGTGCTCCTCAGTCTGTTCTCCTCAGTCTGTTCTCCTCAGCCTGTTCTCCTCATGTGGTGCTCCTCAGCCTGTTCTCCTCAGCCTGTTCTCCTCATGTGGTGCTCCTCAGCCTGTTCTCCTCAGTCTGTTCTCCTCATCTGGTTCTCCTCAGCCTGTGCTCCTCAGTCTGTTCTCCTCAGCCTGTTCTCCTCATGTGGTGCTCCTCAGTCTGTTCTCCTCAGTCTGTTCTCCTCAGNGTGCTCCTCAGCCTGTGCTCCTCATGTGGTGCTCCTCATGTGGTGCTCCTCAGCCTGTGCTCCTCAGCCTGTGCTCCTCAACCTGTGCTCCTCATGTGGTGCTCCTCAGCCTGTGCTCCTCAACCTGTGCTCCTCATGTGGTGCTCCTCAGCCTGTGCTCCTCAGCCTGTTCTCCTCAGCCTGTGCTCCTCAGCCTGTGCTCCTCAGGTGGTGCTCCTCAGCCTGTTCTCCTCATGTGGTGCTCCTCAGCCTGTTCTCCTCAGTCTGTTCTCCTCATGTGGTGCTCCTCAGCCTGTTCTCCTCAGTCTGTTCTCCTCAGCCTGTTCTCCTCATGTGGTGCTCCTCAGCCTGTTCTCCTCAGCCTGTTCTCCTCATGTGGTGCTCCTCAGGTGGTGCTCCTCAGCCTGTTCTCCTCAGCCTGTGCTCCTCAGCCTGTGCTCCTCAGTCTGTGCTCCTCAGTCTGTTCTCCTCAGCCTGTTCTCCTCAGCCTGTTCTCCTCATGTGGTGCTCCTCAGCCTGTGCTCCTCATGTGGTGCTCCTCAGCCTGTGCTCCTCAGCCTGTGCTCCTCAGCCTGTTCTCCTCATGTGGTGCTCCTCAGCCTGTGCTCCTCAGCCTGTGCTCCTCATGTGGTGCTCCTCAGCCTGTGCTCCTCATGTGGTGCTCCTCATGTGGTGCTCCTCAGTCTGTGCTCCTCAGCCTGTGCTCCTCATGTGGTGCTCCTCAGCCTGTGCTCCTCATGTGGTGCTCCTCATGTGGTGCTCCTCAGCCTGGATGATTTCGGGCCTCTCAGTTTTGTTTTATTGTTTTAGAGTTTTGGTTTTTCAGCCTTGGCGTCGACCTCCGAGTGTGTTTTCCTGCCTGCCTGAAGAATTTAGGTGTTTTTTTTTGTTTTCTTCATTTGGACAAGCAGGGACATGAGTTTTGGACTCTTTGTGGACTTGACCAGTCCCCTCTCACCATCCTGGTCTGGTTTTGTGTTGTTGAGGTTTTGGATGTCAGGACCCTTCCTTCAGATGTTTAGATCATTTCCCCTCCGTTTGTCCCGACCTTGTTTGTGTTCCAGGTTTTCATTTGGATTCGTGCTTCTGCAGTTTGTTTACATTTTGTTTTGTTGTTGTTTATTAGTCATACTTCCCTGTGATCAGCTGTGATCTGTTTTACTGGTTGTGTTTCTAGTTCTTTGTGTTTTAGTGGTTTCAGATTTCTCATATCAGCTCAGTGTTTTTGCTCTTCACACCTGCCAGTCATCTATCAGTTCATCTACCTTTCCTCTGAGCTTCTCCTCATTCCAGTAATCAGCTTTCAGTCTAGAGGGTTTTTTCTGCCATGTCACATCTTTGTTTTCTTATTAAAAGTTCTTTTATTTTTACATTGAAGTGTGTCGGCCTAATTGGGTCCTTAAATACTGGCGTCTGACGGTTTTTGAGTTGAGTGTTACTAAAATGCAGCAGGATAAACACATTTAGAGTTTTTGATCAGAGCAGTTTGAGTTGGTTCAACAGTTCTCAAAGTGCATCATCGAGGGAACTTAAAGAGAACTGTAAAGGTCACTGTACTGAATTTATAGAGTGTTTTGCTTCTTGAATGATTATGTCAATGTTTCTTTATTTTACAGTAATCAAAACCTGAAAGTTAAATATCTTCAGAGTGTTAGAAGAAAGAAAAGTAAAGAAAATATCCAGATAACTCCTGTTCTTTAATCTCTTCTGTTCCCTTTACATTACACAGTGTCAGCTGGGTAAATTCCTGCCCTGGAGTATTAATTACTTTCTCCTAAATGTTGTTTTTTAGTGCCAGGAGAGGAAGTCAGAGGCAGAGCTGGTATTTGTGGATCAGTAGCCAATTTATTAAAGACAGCTAGAAAAAAAACATGTTTCAATTCTTATGATTTGTTCAAGAAAAAGGTTGAAAAATAAGATATTTAGTCAAATGAAACTATAAATATTTAACAGAGTTTTTGCAGCAAGTTGCTGAAAGATGTTTCTGAAGATAAAATAACTGTAACATGGGTGGTTCTGGTCCCAAACGGGTCAGCAGCATGTTCTCTGGAGTTATCATTAACATAAAACCATGAACACTGACAGCTTTGATCGTGGAGCTGATGTACTGCACTATTTTTCACTAGTTTTGCTGAATCTAACAGCCACTGCTTAGATATTAAGTGAAATTTAAAATCCTAAAATTTTCAGCTGTTTGAATTTTTTTTTTCTCAATCTTAAAGTCAAATACATTAGCGACGCTGGTGTGTCATCAAACATCTGAATTTCTATCATGTCACAGCAAACACTGTTGATTTCCAGACATGTCAGACATGTACGATGAGTGTGTGTGTGTGTGTAGGTGTGTGTGTGTGTGTGTGGGGGGGGGGGGGT
>SSNP01000042.1:3017888-3028090 GCA_006937955.1 Pachypanchax playfairii | reverse complement strand
GGGGGGGGGGGGGTTACTAGATGTGGTGAAACTACAGCTTCCTGCAACGTCACGTGTGGATTTTAAAGACCTGAAATGTCTCCTGAACATATTAAAGACAAGATATTTTTTAAATTTGTTAATTGTTCAAATGATTTTATAATTTAGCAGCTACATTGTCACAGAGTTTATTCTAAATCTGTGTGTGTGTGTGTGTGTGTTTGCTTCAGTATATTTGTGTTTCTGTCATTCTAAATGAAAACTTGTGTGGATAAAGTTGTTTTTTCTGCTGTGTTGAGGTTTTATAATATTTATATTGAAAGTCTGAGTGTGTGTTAAACTCACTGAGACCCTGAACAAACACTTTGAATTAAAAATCTGGTACCGTGTGTGTGAGGCTGATTTTACAGCTGTTGAGTGTGTGTGGCTGTGATGAAATGCTAAAATCCACAAAATGTTTAAATCAACTATATTTTACAGGTTTTTAATTTAAACAACACAGCAAAAAATATGGAAACTGAAGTCTCTCTCTCTCTCTCTCTCTCTCTCTCTCTCTCTCACACACCCACACACACACACACACACACACAGACAATGACAGTAATTTTTATTGTACAATTGTTAAAATTAAAAGATTTACAAACATCAAATAGCTCACACATGCTTAATAAAATTCACCTCAGTGAAAGATTTTCTAACACACTTGTAATATCTGGATGTGTGTGTGTGTTTTAATAACACAAGAGGAAGATAACACAACAAAAATAATAAACATAACAGATCTGAAGAATCTGTGTATTAATATATTCTATTAATAATAAAAAATGTTTTTTGTTTGGAGAAATTGATTTCAACACTTAAAACTTCAAACACACACAAACACAAATTATATTTATATTAAATACCTTTTCACATCTTTTTTAATTTTGTGGATAAATAAGTTTAAACTGACCCTTGTGTGTGTTTCACCTTGTGCTGTGTATGAGTGTGTGTGCACGTATTTATCTGTGTTTCTCTGCAACAAAGACGTGCACGATTCTGAGGTCTGTGTGTGAAACTTTACATTTAATGTCGCTTCACACTGAGCTGTTAAAAAGAACAGAAATATTAGAATATTGATCTGTTCCTGCTTTGATTCAAATATATTTAAACATCTGTGTGTGTGTGTAGATGTAAATGTAGCTCTCAGAAGAGACTGAATGACAGATGTTGACAGATGTTTGTTGTAAAATTTAAGACACATTTGATCTCTCCTTTAACAAACATAAAACTGTAAGAAATTCTAATGTTAGACTGTTTGGTCCATGTACATGAAAACTGTGTGTGTGTGTGTGTGTGTGTGTGTGTGTGTGTGTGTGTGTGTGTGTGTGTGTGTGTGTGTGTGTGTGTGTGGGTTTGTATTTCTGACCTCCTGAGGACCCGTTTCCTGACTTTTACTATCTTTCTGGGGTCCGAGGGTTCTTGTGGGGACCGAAGCCTGGTCCCCATGAGGGGGACTCCCCTTTTTAGGGTTAGGGGTTAGGTTTATAGGTATGGTGTGAATAGAGTTTTAGTTAGTCTTAGGGTTAGTTATAGATCAGTAATGGTTAAGGTTAGGAAAAGGGTTTGGGTTAGGTATAAATCTAGTTACTAAAATCAATGGAAGTCAATGGACGGTCCCCATAAGGATACCAAAACACACTTGTGTGTGTGTGTGTGTGTGGGTTTGTATTTCTGACCTCCTGAGGACCCGTTTCCTGACTTTTACTATCTTTCTGGGGTCCGAGGGTTCTTGTGGGGACCGAAGCCTGGTCCCCATGAGGGGGACTCCCCTTTTTAGGGTTAGGGGTTAGGTTTATAGGTATGGTGTGAATAGAGTTTTAGTTAGTCTTAGGGTTAGTTATAGATCAGTAATGGTTAAGGTTAGGAAAAGGGTTTGGGTTAGGTATAAATCTAGTTACTAAAATCAATGGAAGTCAATGGACGGTCCCCATAAGGATACCAAAACACACTTGTGTGTGTGGTTGGTGACTGTCTGATGACACTGAACAGGAACAAGATGAACATGCTGTTCCTGATGTCCAAAAACAGACAAATAATGACTGTTAAGACGTGCCACAGCTGAGAGATGCTGTTCCATATTATTAAACAACTTTCTGAGGAGGCATTTGGGAAGCAGCAGGTCTTTTTTCAGGAGGTTGATGTCCTCTGCTACTCGTGACCATGTCCACATGAAGTTGATTCTCTGCAATTAAATGCAAAGCGTTTACATAAAAAAATCAAACAGAAAATGTTCCTGAGATGCCAAGCAGATATTTGTTGTCATCATGTAGGTCGTCGATCAGGTGTGTGTGAGTGTCTGCTGTGCATTGGCTCTCTTTGGATCTGCTGTGTGGCGGTTAAGCAGAGCCACATCTGTATCCATCCACATCTGGTTGTATGATCATTGTTGATTTTTGTAGAAAGCTGGTGGAGCTTCAGTGAAGCTCGTCTGAGAAAATGTCTGTAAAGCAGAGCAGCTCAGAGCTGAAGAGCAGAGAGGAAAACATGAGCTGCAGAACTTTGTATCAGTATGTTACAATAAATATAATATAATATAATAATAAGCACATTTAAAATGTGTTCATATGTGAAACAATGTAGGATTTAGTTTTTAAATCAGTTGTGTGTCTGGAGGTTTCCTCACAGCACAATAGAATTAATAATGTAAAATTAGAAAGAGAAGATTGTTTTTAAAATAAAAGCACCAAACTCTGTTAAACTGTTAGAATTTATTCTTCTGACACCTGATATGTTTTTTATTCTGACATCTCAGGAAATTCCAGTTTCAGGATGTGTGTTCCTGTATTCAGTGCTGATCTTTGATCTTTGTGTGTGTTATTAGGACAAAATGATGAAGACAGGAAGCAGAACAAACACAATGGATGAAGCAGCAGATTGAGGGGAAGAATGATGGGCACGGCAGACTGGGAGGAAGTGGCTGGAAGAGCGAGACAACACCTTTGTTTCAACAGGCGCCACCCCAAACCTGGAAAGTCAAGTTTTATTAGGAAAGTCTGCGCCCTCCCGACCGATGCCTGATCCCAGTACAGGCAGGTAAATGGGCGGGGCTGATGAATTACATAAACTTTATTTCTGTTAAACATAAATTAAAGTAGCAAAACATCCAAATATTCACATTTTATTCAAACAAAGATCCTGATGTAAGAACATGTTGTAGATGATATACAAAAAATAGAATGTATTCCATTTTTTTAAAAAATCCATTATATTTCTTTATCTTTTCAAAATAATGTCTGAGAAAAAAAGACTGGCGATAATTTAGACAATTACAAAGGTGGAGCGAGAAAACAGAAAAAGGTGGTGAAGTTGATTAAAATCTGTCTCAGAAAACATCGAACCTGTCTGTGAGACTTCAGACACTGTTTTTATCCTGTTAAATGTAAAAATCTCACCTTAAACACCGGCTGGTGTCACATTTAAACCTCCACTCACACCTGGTCACAACTTGAAAGAAGGAGACCAGAAAAGGAGTTTGATGATCTTGTGAAGGAGAGTTTGGAAGAGGAGAAGGTGCCAACATAAAATTCACCTGATGTGACCTGAGATCACATGACTTATGCCAGACTCCTGAGCAATGTATTTTCAAATAGGATTAATATAGATTGTCCTGCATGATTCAGGTGTTTCTCTGCTCCAACACACCTGATTTGACTTGATGGATGAATTAAAACTGGAGAACATGCTGAATTCAGCCTCTGAATCAGGTGTGATGGAGCAGAGACAACATGCAGGACAGACCCACGAGGACCAGAACTGGACACTCTGAAGGAACAGACTTACTCACTTATCAAGAGGAGCAAAACTCAAACCAGCTGATTAAAAACACTGCTGGGATGCAGGAAAAGTTTGTTTTCTCAAATTTTAAAACTTGTTTTGCATTAAAACGGAGTAAGAAGAAACTTTTATCAAGTTCACATCAATTGTTGTGGTAAAACGAATTATCAAGAGTCATGGAGAGAGAAAAAAGCAGGTTTAATATCATTTATGTGCAAAGAAGAAAGCGATGACGCAAACGTTGAGGCTCAGTCTAACAAAGTTGTTTTGTTTCCTTTTATAGAAAGTCTGTGTCTGGATGATACGAGAGACCAATCAGACGTCTGGCTGTCATCAGACTTCCAGGTGCCAGGTGAGGTCAATTAGAGAGAAACACATGAGCTGTAAAGGCACTGAGTTGGGATCATTTGTTTCTGTGACATGTTTGTACAAATGAATAAAGTAGAGTTAAAATCCAGAAATTTGGTGACACAGTTATGAATAAAAGCTGCTGCTTTGATTTAGATTTGGGAGGTTTAGTGAATCTTTAAACATGAAACTGTTTTTTACACAATTGTTTGGAAATCTCATAAATACCTCCGTAGATTGCAAAGATTTACAAAAATATCAGAAAACATGTGTTTTAAAACAGATCTGTGTGCTTGTGAGGACGTGCACTGATTACTATGAGAGAGGTTTTTGTTTATTAGCTTAACTCATTGATGAAGATGAATCAATAACAGAAAAAACATACAAAACTGGTTCTGCACAAAAAGCTGCAGCACTGAGGAAAGATCATAAAATGAGTCCAGATTTCTGAGAAATCACTGGAACCTTTACAAACGTAAATGTTCTGCTACAGAGAATTCAGGAAATAATGTTTAAACATACATATGTAAATAAATAAAAATAATCATATGAATAAATAAATAAATCTGAAAAAGATACATAAGAAATGATAGTTGAGCTGTTTGTTAATTAATCTTAAAAATTACACAATCAAATAATAAATACAGTACATTTTTTAAAAATGTGAAAATTATTTGTATTTAAGGAACAATGTGTGTGTGTGTGTGTTTATCAGACAGTTTTTAGTTTTTTACTATGGATTATTAATCAGGATATACATGCAGTAAAACATCTGTTTTATATTTTTATATATTTTGGGGGGATTCTGCAGGAAAGTGTGTGTGAGAGACGGTGAGTGTGTACGTGTGCTTGAGTACATGAGTATTTGAGTGTGTGTGTGTATTTGAAAAAGATGGTGAGTGTGTGAGAGTGTGTGTGGGAGACATTGAGAGTGTGTGAGAGACAATAAGAGTGTGTGTGTGTATTTGAAAGAGATGGTAAGTGTGTGTGAGAGTGTGTGTGATACAGGGAGAGAGAGTGAGAGAGTGTGTGAGAGTGTGTGTGAGAGACAGTGTGGGAGACAGTGTGTGAGAGACAGTGAGAGTGTGTGTGTATTTGAGAGAGACAGTGAGAGACAGTGTGTGTGGGAGACATTGAGAGTGTGTGAGAGACAGTGTGTGAGAGACAATAAGAGTGTGTGTGTATTTGAGAGAGACAGTGAGAGACAGTGTGTGAGAGACGGTGAGAGACAGTGTGTGAGACAGTGAGAATGTGTGTGTATTTGAGAGAGACAGTGAGAGACAGTGTGTGTGGGAGACATTGAGAGTGTGTGAGAGACAATAAGAGTGTGTGTGTATTTGAGAGAGACAGTGAGAGACAATGTGTGAGAGACGGTGAGGGACAGTGTGTGAGAGACAGTGAGAGACAGTGTGTGAGACAGTGAGAATGTGTCTTGGCCTTCCTTATCATGTCCCCATATCAGCATGGAGGCGAGTCAGTGTGTGTCAGAGCACATATGAGTTACAAAAAGTTTGTGGTGTGTGTGTGTGTATGCGTGTGTGTATGCGTGTGTTGGTGTGTGTGTGTGTGTGTGTATGTATCAGGATGAGCAGAAAAAACATCGTGGCCTTCGTCACATCATGCAGAGCAGCAACACACTGTCTTGACTGAACACACATGACGTAGGTAGAAGTGTGTGTTTCATTTCCTGTCAAACAACAACAATCATCAAACCTTCTGAACACGTTTCACACTGAGTTTAAAAATAACACGAAACTCATTTTAAATCTTTATCAGCCTTTTACATCCCATCTGTTTTAAAATAAAAACACACAGTTGAAACTGGGCGTCTGATATTAGTTGATATAGTTTGTTAGTCATTATTAAAAAAACGTAATCCAGTTCCAGGTCTGAACATGACACTGCTGTGTAGTTTAATATGCTACTGACGTCACGTCGGCTGTGTGTTTGTGTTCTCAGATGGTGCCCTCGCGCTCGTCCGTCGGATGAAGTTGCTGTGCAGGTATGTGTTGATTCAGAACATGTGTAAAGTTTGTTGTGGTGAGGGCGCGCTCATGTGCAGCCTGTCAACATGACTCAGAGGGCGGATACATGCGGACAAATGGCACATAAAGTGTTCAGGGAAGTTGTGGGTCCTGGATGACGCAGCTGTCACGTTGCGTCAAGGAACGTTTAATTTTTCGATCCTGTGAAGGTGCGTGTGTATCTTCCTGTCAGCTTTTTTTTAGATTGTTGTATCAGGTGTTGGGGTGAGCACGTGGAGAACGCGCTGTGCGTAAAGCGCAGGACAGGGGATTATTTGGTTCTTGGACAGTTTGAGAAAGTTTTGCTGGCAGTGAAATGGGGGGATTTGATTGTCCTAACAGGGAGGGGGCTCAGATGTGTGGCTGTCCACGGCTGCTGGGTTGGACTGGGTGCTCAGAAACCGGGCAGGAACACCGGAAAATATCGAGAATAAAAAAAAGGAAATCTCTCTAATTCAGAAGTTCCAATGCATTTTCAGATGTATTATTTCCCAGGAAATTAATTGTCTGAAATCAGATTGGAAGTTCCAGTTCGTTGTTTCATAATAATTTATATTTGTGAAATTCACAATTTTAGCAGGACACACTGTAAAGCGCGGCGCGCTGACGAGCTTGATTGTGGTTTTGCGCTGCTTGCGCATTTGTAAATGGGGTCCGCACAAATTCTAACAAGGTGATGGGTGTGTGTGTCGGTGTGTGTCAGGAAGAGGGAGTACAAACTAACGAAAATAACTCGATTAAAGCACGTGTGTGTTCTCAATCTTATCGATACCGGAAGGGATAAATATTAATGTCCTAAACATCAAATCAAGAAATATTAAATCCAAACGGAAGTTCTGTTTCTGATCCGGGTGAATTGAAGATTTTAAAATAAGAAGGATGATGGAAACTTTGTCAGTTTAACATCTGTTTCCTGTGTGTTGCGGATCCCGCGTGCATGTGCAGGTTTTCAGAGACTCATGCAGTTAAAACTATTTTTCCTCTCTTGTTTACAGTTGGACCAAGAGAGCACGAGAGTAATGTGAAGGTGGAGTCTCATCAAGTCCAGCAGACGTGTGTGTGTGTGGGCGTGTGTGTGTGTGTGTGTGTGTGTGTGTGTGTGTGTGTGTGTGTGTGTATATAAACATGATTATATTATTATGTAGGCTAATTTATTGTTATGTTATCCAAACTTTTCATTGTAATCAAATGTCTCTGTACTTCCTGTTTGATGTGAAATATTTCACGGGTGTAGCCTATATGTGTGTTCCGGTTTTTATTTAAATGACGTCAGAACAGTGATGGAAAAGACCTCTGAGGATAAATGTGTGTGATGTGACGTGTGTGTGCATAAGATACATCTTTGCGTCCAGGTAAATATGTGTGTTATGAAAGTGTTCCACAACTTGCAGCTGCTTCCCCGGATCCCTCCACTTGTGTCGAATAATACGAGCAGCTGCACGATGCTTTTCAGAACCTCTGCACATTTTTATACTCTTGTATCTGTGCTGAGTACATGGCAGGTTTGACTTTGTGCCACAGATCCTCGCTTTGTTAGAATTTTATGTTTGGTTTGCTTGTGTGTGAAACCGGGGAGCATGGCGGCGGCAGACCGGGTGTGATCAGCTCGGTGAGCACGGGCACCCGGTCGGAGGGGGAGGGGGAGGGAGGGGGTCACGTTCTGCTGGGGACTGAAAAAATGTGACAGTTTGCTTTTCTGAAACATGCAGCGCCTGTAAACACGACGGGTTCACTGATGTGCATGGAATTTTTAAAACACTGTCAAATAAAGCGATGGAAATTTACAAGTCTATCTCCATGTTTATGTAACACACACGCACGCTGCATCTCCAGCCCATCCAATGTTTGCATGGGGAATTTACTACTGTTGAAACATCTCGCGAGAGTTGGAAGGGGCATAGATTTGCTGGGTATTGTAGTTTTTCTGTTTTTACGGCACGTACCGATGTGACGCTACAGAATCAGATGTGATGAGACTTTTTGGGGCCTCCGTGTACGCGCTCTCACATTATAAAGAGGTTTTCAGCAGCTCCACGCAGATAGAACACCTGAACCTGAGGGTGACTCATGCTGATCAGAGAGCAGTCTGACCTCACAGACTGGCGTCACTTTGACCAATAAACTGCGTGCGCATATTGTCCACGGGGCGGGGGCACGCGCACATTCCTAACCAATGAGAGCATCTGTTCATTCATAAAGCGGTATGGGCAGTTTTTTTTATACATACATTTTTTACGTGGGTTTGCTGCGTTTCATAATTCTGACTGAAACCGTCCAACCTGTTCTGGAAGGAGCCAATAAGAGACTCAAAATCGGAACTGCTGCGACGTTGGTCCAATCACCTCTCACTCCGGTCTCCCTTAGTCCCGCCCAACTTCATACAGAAAACCAAATGAATGGGGAAAGCTCTGGAGTTGATTGACGTGGAAATGCACCTATCGGTGTGCAGAATGGACCGAGGGACGGCTCCTGCAGCCGGTGAGCAGCGGAGGAGGGCGGGGCACCTCAAATCAGGCTAGACAAGTGTTGGGGGAGTGTGTGTGTGTCTGTGTGATGCTACAACCTCCTTATAAAGGGACTCTCTCTCACGTTGTGGCTTGGAAACTAGAGCACATTGCCTAAAATTGAGGTCTTCACACACACACACTCTCACACACGCCGAGTCACCGACAGCCGCTGCCACGAGCCGGATGAACATGGAGGAACTGATCCGCAGGTCCGAGACGCCTCTCTTCTGGGTCGGTGCGTTCACCGTGGCCTCCCTGACGCTTTGGCTCATCTACAGGCTGCTTACAGGATTCAGGATCTGGATCTTGGGGAATGGACAGTTGCTCTCTCCGAAGCTGGGCAAATGGGCAGGTGAGTCGGGTTTCAGCAGTTTCTCACGCCGCCTTCTTACATGGCGGTCCAGAAGTGGACAGGTGGACTCGACAGGTTATTGGTCTCCGACTTCACTCGGTGAAGCTGCGTCCCGGTGCGTTTTGGGGGGGTGGTGGTGTTGCATAACAGACGCAGGTAAGCAGCTGATTGACTGACAACATATTGGTCTTTATTAGCTCAAATCTTTTTGCCCCCCCTCTTCCCAACACAGCATTATTTGCCACCAGAGGTTCCAATCAGCGTTTTCACCCACATTTGGTGCTCTGTGTGTGTGTTGGGGGGGGGGGGGGCGTGGGGAGAAATGCCCCACATTGGTGAGCCACAAGCCAAATTGCGCAGACTATGCGCACTTTTTTCACAGGGGTGTTTTATGTGGGTGAGTTCTGAGCCAGAACTCCACTGAACCACAGTTCGCATGATGTAAGACAAATACACGCGCTCTACTGAAACGTGACCCACATCCAGAGCCTTTCCGAACCCGTCCAAACTCCACACGGTTTTTATAGATATTTGTTTTTTATACTTGTGCTTCTTGAAAATTGGGACCTTATTACAGATCCTTTTGCTCTGAATGTTTTTAATAACAAACTCAGATTTCAATCAATTAAATGTGACGTAGCGTACAATTTGAACATGTTTTATCAATTAGAAGTAATTTATCAGCCCCAGTGGCGTCACAATGGAGACTAGTCTCGCAGGACTCGCCTCGCTGTGTCCTGACCCACTTCTCCAGTCTCCTGCTCGGTGAGGACCACTGCGTCTGGAGCCTCTCGCCGCGCAGTTTTCTAGGCGCTCTGGTTCGTAACAGGACTGTTCGACATTCTGTCCTTATGCGGAACAGACACGCAATCTGGCGATATGAATGTCCGTTTAAACAGGCAGACCTTTAATATGTCGTGACGCACATCTAGCCAAAATAATGATTTTAAGTGAATAACTGATCCATTTAATCCATTTGCCAAAATTTTTAATTTTGGGGTGGGTGGGG
Source organism: Pachypanchax playfairii (assembly GCA_006937955.1). NCBI lineage: Eukaryota > Metazoa > Chordata > Actinopteri > Cyprinodontiformes > Aplocheilidae > Pachypanchax > Pachypanchax playfairii. The sequence goes on along the minus strand of SSNP01000042.1, from coordinate 3,018,055 downwards.
GGTGATGGTGAATGAGTCAGTGGAGTTTTGTCCAGCTGGTTCTGACGGAATATGCGGAGGAATGTTGGTTCATGATGATTCATACGCGCGTTCCGCGTCATCCATCGGACGTAAAGAAGAAATGAGCGTCCTGAGTCCAGCAGCCCCCCCCCCCCCCCCCCCCCCCC
>SSNP01000042.1:2923856-3017878 GCA_006937955.1 Pachypanchax playfairii | reverse complement strand
CCCCCCCCCCCCCCCCACACACACACACCTTTCCCCACCCCGCCCCACAGAAGGCTGTACTAACTAACTCTCTATCATGTCATTCTTTACATTAACCGACCACGTGTTGCGCGTCAGGAATGTTTCGTGCGTTTGGCTGGAACGCTTCCAGATTTACATAAAAATAATCCCAAACTTTTCCGCACATGTTGTTCGTAACACGTGAACTCCCTGAAACCGTTCACCCGCACCAGTCTGACGGGTCTGACGCCACACTGCAGTAACGGTTGGACATGGCATGAGGTGAGCCGGTCTGCACGGGCGGGGTGGGACATGAGGTGTCCTCCCCAGCAGGTTGGACCAGATGTGCTGGTGCAGCTGGTTCAGGCGGATTGCGTCTTTCTTTAAACTCGGAGTGGTGAGACTCTGTTTCACAACATGCCAACATGTCCAACAGGCTCCACATTTCCGTTATGTTAAAGCCCTGAAAGGTCACATGTTCCGTCCTGCTGAGGTCCCGGGTGTTTCATGTAACTGCACAGTCAGCTCGCGCATCAGGACAGATGTGACGTTTCCCTGGAACATCTGCTGCTGTAGCTGTTAAAATGCAAAATTTCAAATCAGCTTTTCATTTCATAGAAACAGCAAATGGTTTAATCCGGCTTCATTTGTTGATCGGTGTGTTTTCTAGTAAAAACAAACATTATGACTTGTCTGATTTTAACTGTCATTGCAACGCATGGGACACCTGCTAGTTCCTGGTCTGACAGGTTTTCGTCCATCTTTAACGTTCATACTGAAACTAGATCGAAATGAAACTCAATCTTTAAACTGAGATTAGGAATGTTCTGTTTGTACTCGATGTTCTCTTGTGCGTCCTGAGAGGAAACTGCAGCTCCGCATCTGGTCTCCGCATCTGATAGGCCCCCTAGTGGCGGAGCCCGGGTACTGCACCATAAGTCAACCCGGCTTCCCCAACCCCCCCCCCCCCCCCCCCCCCCCCCCCCTTCACTGTCTGTTGCAGCTCGAGCTCATCTCCTCCAGCTCAGCTGAGCTTTCTTGTTTTTTAAACTTGATCAGATTAATAATTGCGTTCATTTAATTTTGCTAAGAAATTATTTAATCGGATTTTCTCAGCTGATGTTTAAGGTGAAATGTCACTTTCATAATTCTCCTAAAAGTAAATATTGTGCATGGAAAACAAGTGGTGTGTTTTTTTTTTTTATCAGTGAGACATCTTCATCTAGCTGTTGCCTCCCCCCCCCTCCCCCCCATTATGTAATGGAGCCAGTAAAACTCTGTTACAGGAAAATAAATTTAGAGTGAGTGGAGATATTTTGGGAAGATAGGAGGGGTTCTTAAGGATTCCCCCTCCCCTTCCTCTGACATGGGTTTATTGAAAAAACGTCCGATTATATAAGAAGGATGCAGCCATTCATCAGCACAGCACATTGGTGACAAAGACCTGGGTCAGCATTTATGTTAGAGTTCAGACTCCAGGAATAACGTTCCACAAGCTCTTGGCCAATCAGAGCTCTGGGATGGTTTAGGGAATCATTTGGTTCTTTAATGAGGTGTAAGGCTTCATGAATGAAGTTCATCTCTGTGTGTGTCTCTAATGATGCTGGGACTTCTCTTCATCCTTGTGAATGTGCTCCCCTCAGCGCCGTGTGTGTGCAGGGGGGCACGTGTTGGAACCAAGGATGCTGGGAAAAAAAATCCTCTGCATCTCCCCATATTTAAGCCCTTTTCTCTCGCTCACTCCTCTCTCTCTTCATCTTAGCACACAAACAGCCAAAGGCTGCTGAATCTTCAGTTTCAGAAACAAAATTAAACATCAAATATTTGTGAACATTCCTGCAAATGACTTTCCATTGTTCAGATAAATAAATAAATACATTTCATGAAAAAAAGAGCATAAACTCAGTAAATGGAGGTAAAACCTATAAGTATTTGCTTCAATCAAAACCTGCAAATGATTCACCTTGTAGCACCAACAACTTTTCAAATTCTCCAGAACTTCAGCTCACAGAAGAGGGTAAGAAGTTCAGAAACTCAGTGGGGAAAAGGTCACGTAGGAAACGCACGTTCTCAGACACACAGTTTCAAGTTGGCGTCTTATCACTGTGTGAAATGCGATTGCAGGGTGTTCGGTTGGGAGATACCGTCAAAAGACGTCAGTCTTTCTAAAATGGTCCCACAAAGAATGTACTGTATGAAGTTCTGCTTGTATCCAGTTTTATCACCTAACTGACGTTTCGGAGAACTCGTCAGATAAATATGAGAAATTGAAAGCGGAATGTTGCACAACTGGTTGACATTGTTATATTGTTGCAATTGAGTCTGATTGTTCTCAGTGATGACGAGTCTTAAACCTCTTTAGCAGCGTGACGATGAAGATTCAGAAAAATGTGCTGAAAAACATCTGGGTCTACCTGAGCAGGTGCTCAGTGGTTTGAATACAAGCCGTTCTTAATCTGCATGAAGTCACCAACACTCGAGCTTTCTCTGCGTAAACTTGGCAATTTGAGACAAAGTTGTTGTGCAAAAGTTTTTTTCTGCTTTGCTTTTTGTTTCAAGAGAACTGGGTCCAAAAAAAGCAAAAAGGATGAGCTTTTTTCTTCTTCTCTGTACCCAAATATAGCAGCTGGTTCTATCTTGAGCGGCTCTGAAGCACATGTTTTTATTTTTCACTCACTTGTCTAACCCTCCCTCGCTGTCTCCCTTGGCCCGATCAAGCTTTATTTTTGTCGACTCTTACATTAAGCATGCTGCTTGCTTGGTTTGTGCGCGTGTTTGAATGTGAAAGGTGGGCGGATGGAGATTCATCTCTTTTCTTTTTTTCCTGGGTGCGACAGATTACATAATGGTACGTAAGGAGAGCGGGGCACACGAGGACTGCAGTCTTTGGGAATCCTAATTGTGGATCTTGATGAGATGAGAAATATTTTCTTTGTGTGTTTTTTTTTTTTTTAATCTCTGTTCATCTGAACATTCCTACATACTGATAGTCTCACACTTCCTGCACAGACACATTAATACATGTTCTGTCCTTTTTAGACTGATGGAATCTTGTTTGACTCCCAGCTTGCAGCTCTTGGTCTGGCAGCAGGGTTTGAGGCTTCATCGCCATCCTGGGCGTCGTGGCAGTGATGGCTGGGGATCTTGTTGGTATTCAGGTGTTGCGGCAGGCAGCTCCCAGACGAGGCAGTGCAGGCGCTGCTATTTTTACTCCTCCTGCTGCTTTTTTTAGACCCTCAGAATAGTGAGCAGGCAGTGGCAGGGGCTGCTCCACTGAGGAGGGAGGGTGGGAGACAGAAAAGGCTGGGGGATGTCAGTACCTCTGAATGTGCTGTGCAGCACGAGCCACAGCTCAACTGCAGTGCAAATGCGCCCCCATCAGGTCGCCTCTAGACCAGATGCCCGATCATTTTCTCAAAGGTGATTGGATGGAGAAGGGAGGACGAGTTCAAAGCAGTGTCGGGAGAGAAGTGTGAGGCAGTTTCCATCTCTCCCTCCCTCCCCCGTTTCTTTTTACCCACACAGTTTTTTTTTTTTTTAGTGCTCCATCAACACACTTTCAATGCTGCTGTCACTTACATACTTGATGGCTTATGTTGGCGCTTTATGTTGCTGATGTCATTTGCTGCTCACGTGACAGGATATGATGTCCTGCTGGGAACACTGGGATGTGCCCCCCCCCCTCCAGTCCACACACTCAGTCCACAGTGTTTATTGAGAAAAGGGTGCTCTTATATAACGGATGGAGGGATGCAGCCATTCATAAGCATGAGGATACTGAAAGGGGTGGAGCTTTGCTTGTCCAGTACTCAGTAGAAACTTATTCAATTTATCTATGAAAAATTAAGTGTCATTTTCATTTTTTTTTTATGCCACAACATCCAACAAATCCTTTTTCTGAAGCCCATGTTTGTTTCCTCACATGTAGATCTATTTCATTTCTGCAGCAAACATTTCACTGTAAGAAGAACAGAAAATAATTTAAAACCTAAAATCCCTTTTGAAAAGTGATTGTATCTTTTATAAAACAAGCAGCTCTCTGTTGGAGTCCTCGTGCATAACTTGTTATTGATTTCTGATGCATAGTGACCGTATCTAGAGACACACTCCTTTTTAATCTTGTTCTGAATTTCTGCTTCTACATGCAGATGAAACTGAACCCTGATCTCTAATCAGACGAGGACAAAAACTCTCAGCATGAAGGTTCTCGGAAAATTACTAACTGCATTCCTAAAATGTGTGGCATGTCTGACATGAACGCATGCATCTGGAAAGATCTTGTTGTGTCAGGAGTTCATGGTCCTGTATTAGCATTTCAACCACATGCACTAATGCATTCTGGTGGTGTTGTGTGTTTTTTCTCTGCGATCCTTGTGGTTATTGTATTTTGGTTTAACTGAGTGTGTCAAAGTTCAAGCTGTTATGCTGTACGTGCATTTCGGTGCATTCTTGTTGCATTCCACCATACAGGTTTGATTCCTTGAACCTGATACTCGGTGAATAACGAGCCACCCAGAAATCTGAGAGGAATGCAGCTGATTGAGGTTTTTAATTGATTTTTTTTTATTTGAATCTTTTTGTTCTCTGGTTTCAGGTTGCAGATCTCAGTCAAGGCTCCATTACTTGTTGGTGTGGGGTGTTTCAGTAAAGGCTCTTTGTTTTCTGCAGCAGTTGAGCTGGTTTCTTATGTACTTTAGTGTGATTTGATTAAGATGTGAAAGCTGTAGCTTGTATCCACCTGATGTTGGTGGGGCTTGCACCATCACCCCCCCCCTCAGCCATTTTTCTTTGCTGCAGCTGTAAAGCATCTCCTGCCTCTGTCCCCCTCCTCACCTGCATCTGCAGCTGGAGCCTGATTTGGTACAGCCCGCACCCATTGAGGCTTTTCTACCATGGAGTGTTTCATTCTTAACACGGGGAGGTTTAAAAATAACCGGGGATTCTGCTTCTCTTTTTCCCGTTTGACTTTGTGCAACTCGCTCTCACTTCTTCTCTCCTCTCATTCACTGCTCTCTCTCTCTCTCTCTCTCTCTCTTCTCCTCCACTGTGATCTCCATTCTGTCTTTCTCCTCCACTCTTTTGTTCTCTTGCTTCGCTCCAGTTCTATTTTTAGCCACCCCCAGGATCCCTCCCTACCCCACTTCACCCTCCTCCTTTCTCCATGTTCGTCATCACTCCCTCCTCCCCTGTCTCCCCTCCACCCTCACCCCCCAGCTCTTTGCAAGAGAATGTCCTCTACCTTTACTAATCTTTCACCAAGCCCTGCTTCTACTCCTAATTTACAACTAACTGTATTTCCAACTTCGAGTACCACCAACTCTCCTGACATGTTTTACCCTTTATTTTTACTCTTTCTTTGTCTCGTCCTGTTTCATCCTTTTCTATTCTTCTCTCCATCCTCCGTCAATCAAAGAGGGGCTGGGCTTGATGGGCAGCGAAGGTTTAAAAATAGCTCCTCTTCTTCGACAAGGTGAAGAGAACTCTGAACACAAGAAAAACATCAGCTCCCCTCACTGCCCCCCCACCCCCCCATCTCCTCAGGCTTCAGCCTTTTCTACGTCTTCTGTTGTTGATGTGCTCTGCATTTACCAAACCGTCCTGCACCTCACTGTGACGTGATTTTCAACATGTCCTCCATCTTTTATCTAAACTACAAAGCTTAGTCAGCTGGGCTGGACACATTTAATCGTAGTGAAATAGTGAGTCAAGGCTGCATTCACTTGTTTTATAACAACAAAGAACCTCTTAATGAAAATCAGTCCTAAACTTCTACCTTTTTCCTTTTGAACCCCTCCAGTAATTGTGTAAATAGCTTATTAATTTTCTTCTTGTCCACGCCATCTTGTGTCGTCTCCTTAACAAAACCCTTTTCCTTCCTTCGTTCACTGTTTATACGAGGTGTTTTGGTGCATTAAAGAGCTTTAAAGGACCTTCCTAAGTGACAGGTGAATAATATTGCTAGGTGTGTCTAACAGTATTGCTTTGTTTGAGCTGTCTTCCACCTGCAGAGTCACCTGGCTTATGTCCATATTGGGCGTTGATGAGTAAAGTGGTCAGACCTGAAGCAAATGTGTCATAACTTTCCGAGCATTCGTAATTTGCGAGTTCTGCGAGCCTCGGCGTCGTCAGTGAGTTTCCTGATGAAACATGACTGAGCATGTCTGAAACGTTTGAAAGCAGGGAGTTTAATAAAGTCAGACTTTAAGCAGATGGACTCTGATTTGAGTCAGAATCACTTCAGATCCTCGTCACCGAGCCGAGTTCTGCTCGTCTGAAGAACCCACACTGACCTTATTATGTGTTTCTTTTTCTTTCACTCCAGTTGTGACGGGGGCCACGGATGGAATCGGGAAATCCTATGCAGAGGAGGTAAGGCTCCGGACCATCTTTATTTCATTAATATTCTTGGAAAATCTGACTCATGCGCGCACACAGCGTGTTTAATCAGAGGCCGCTGTAGGGAGGACACTTAGAGGCTTCTCAACAGATTCAGACACTTGAACGTACAGGAAGTCATTTGGGCGTAACAATCCCAGTTACTATAGGACTCTGTGATGGAGCAGGTTACCGGTTATCTCTAACTAAATAGAGCTAAGTGAGTGATTATGGCTGATTTATCGATTTTTGGATTATCTGCAGTAACACTAACTTCCCTCACACACTCGACAAATAACTCTTTAAAATACAGTTTTATATTTAGTTCATCAGTATTCACAAACACTGTGTAAGAGAATAAATGTATTCTTCATCACTTATATTGGGTGTGTGATTAATGACAATTCTACACTGATATAATACTGAACGAACTGCATTAAAATTATTGTCAAACTTGTGATATTCTCCAGCTGGCTCGTCGAGGATTTGCCATGATGCTAATCAGTCGCTCGCAGGAGAAGCTGGATGATGTAGCCAGGTCACTTGGTGAGTGTACAGATGTTGCTTTCCATACTGTGTGTTTGAGATCACTGCTTTGAGTTGAGGAGGAGGATGTTTGTATCAACAAGTAGTGATGCACGTCAAATTCAATCAAGCTTCAACTTTTGTTGCAGAGGGAAAAAACAAAAACGTCCCAAAATTCTGTTTCAACAGGCGCTAAATGCAAAAACAGTTAGTGTTTAGGCTTGTTTCATGTTTTACTTTCTTTCTGTTCCTAGAAGTAAAACAGGATCAAACATTGGACCCGTTGACCAATCAGGCTTTTGTTTTTGTGTTTTTATGTATGAAGTGGAGTAAACAGTCTTACATATAACAGAGCAACTCTTTCCCGGCCCCAGTTCTGGTCTGACCTTAGATTTTTAAGAGGACCTGCATAGTGAGCATGCCCCCCCCCCTCCATCCATCTGTTAAGTACCCCCTCCATAACTATCTGTCTCTGGCGTTTCCCACAGAGCAACTTCCCCTGTCGTGCTTCAAATCAACAGAGGGGGCTGATGGGTAGTCACGAGCAGGGAGCGATGTGCCAAACTCTGCCACTCCTCCCTCACGATGAGTCTGACAATCCCGCCCTCCTTGCCGTGTAACCTGGCAACCCTCCCTGTCCCACCTATAATCTTATTCTTATGCATGTTTCCTTCTTTTTCAGTGCAGGTGTAATAATAGACTCAACATAAAGTGCTACTCCAGTTTGGCAGTGACGTCACCATGTTCTCATTTAGTGTTTCATCTCTGACAGACTGTTTGCACTCAGCTGTCATCATGTGACAGATTTTAGGGAGTCTTCATAGAGACTTGGTATGTGCTCTGTTCTTCTTCACATACCTTCTCATCAGATCCCACCTTCATTTGTTTCAAGTCTAAAAGAATCTGATGCTGGATCATCTGCTTCTAAATGAGGTGCATCGCAGCAGTTTTCCTCTTGTCCCGCCCTCTGCATGCTGTAAGCCAAACAAGTCTTTGGACAATAGATTCTAATTACAGCAGGCATGTCACACATAAGGTAAAGAGGTCCAAGAAGACCACTCAGATGGTTTGTTGGTGCACAGCGCCCCCTTCAGGTCTCTTCTGTTAGTGACGGGTTTAATACTGATGTGAAATTTTATTTGGGTGAATGTTAAGCCTGATTTATACTCTCACTATGGTTGATTATCTTAAACACGTGTAACTTTTTAACAGCTTCTTTCTGACACTAACCTCATGGAGTCTCTCTCTCTCTCTCTCCCCTCACAGAGGAGCAGTTTAAAGTGGAAACCAGGACGATTGCTGTTGACTTTGGCAGAACGGACATCTACTCCAAGATTGAGGAAGGGCTGTCCGGTCTGGAGATTGGAGTTCTGGGTAAGAGCTTAATTGCTGCTTCTTTTCAGTCTCTTTGCTCTCTGATGCTCGGATGGTATTTATATTTTTCATCCACCTGATTTCAGTACAAACAGAAACCAAACAAACTTTGCATGCTGTTCTTGTATGAGATATTAATTCTGACGTGCAGCACAGAAACTGAATATTTCACATCAGGTTTGTATCTTGTCAGACGAGGTTAACCTCAACTGAACTGATGGCAAATTCATTCTGAGGAGTTTCATCACTGGGCATTTAGGATTTTTGTCCAAATTGACTCATTCTTGTTGTGGAACTTCTACATTAGACCAAGGGAGTCCAGGTCCAGGCCTCGAGGGCCACGATCCCACATGTTTTAGATGTTTCCCTGCTTCAACACACCTGATCCAGATGTGCAGGTCATTAACAGGTTTCTGCAGGACTTGTTATGGATTTCAATCAGGTGTTGAAGCAGGGAAACATCTGGAACACACGAGTGGCCCTCGAGGCCTGGATCTGAACACTCCTGTTTTAAGTCATTTATATTTTGACTAAGTTGCTCTAATTGGCACGTTTTAGTAGTTTGGATGCAAATCAAATGTACCATATATGTATGTATACATATCATGTTGTGTTAAAGCCCCCCCCCCCACAATCTCATGTCTTTAAAAAACACATTCCTTAATGCTTCAGTCGTTAGATCCAGTGTCTTTTGACCTTTTGTCTGTCCTAAATGTTTCCTTTCAGCTGCTGTGTTGCAGACTGGCCGGTTTGGACGTTTCCCCTGTCCATGTTTAGATTATGTAGTTCATGTCATACTTTTGGTTCTGAACATTTCAGGAACTCTTTGTTCTTCTTTCATGATAGCAGCTGAGCTACTGGTTGCAAGGTGTGGCTGAGTTAACAAACGCTCGTCTCTAGCTTGTTTGCTTTTGCTGCCACCTCATGGTAGATGCTGGGGACAATCGAAGCTCTTCAGCCGTTTGTTTTTATAAAAACCTTTAATGTTTTTTCCTTCTCTTCTTTCTTGTCTTCTACAGTTAACAATGTTGGTGTGTCTTATCCCTACCCTGAGTACTACCTCCACATTCCTGATCTGGAAAATGTGAGTAATCCTGATTAGCAGATGAAACTAGTTTGTTACTGCAGATTCTTTGGCTTGATTTTAGATCAGATTTACCATGTGCAGCACTTTACCGTCCTTTTTAGATTCTGTTCATTCTTGTAACTGGTTGTCTCTGTGTTTCAGTTCATCACAAACATGATCAACGTCAACATGACCTCAGTGTGCCAAGTAAGTTAGTCAGTCTGGATTCCGATCACTTCTAAACCAGATCTGTTCATCATGAGCACAACCTGAGTATTATTTGAAGCCAAGTCTTTAGCAGTCACCTTTCCTGTTTTTGTTTTGGGTTTGTTTTGTTACCCTCCTCTTTCTTCCTTCTTCTGTTGTTCCTGCTGTGGTACCTGCAGTGTCTCAGTTGTTCCCAAAGCAACGGTGGACCACACCAACGCTGTCTGTACTCGCCACCCACGCAACTCTTTCTCTCTGCTGCTTTCTGCCTGTCTCTCTCTTTAGCTCTGCTACTTTTAGTCTTTGAAATTGTTTTATATCCTGAGTTGCCGTCATCCTTCCCTTGACTTGTTGTTACTGTACTGTTGTTTTCAGTTGATTGAACTTATGCTGGTGTTTGTTTTTCTAGATGACCCGTCTTGTGCTGCCCAGAATGGTTGATAGGTGAGTTAAGTGACTGTCTTCCATGTTTTGCGACATGACTGCAGTCAAATACTCAATGTGGGAGATGAAGGTTTGTGACAAGGAGTTAAATATGATTAAGCAAAAACCTTTTGATTTAAAGAACATCAAAGCATGTGTTATTTTGGGGGAAATGTTGCTTTATAAAACTGAGACTTTTTTTTATTGGGAAGTGGGACAAGAAATCCTCACTGAGCTGTCTCCATCACTGCATCACTCCTTTTCCTCCTCCTCCTTTTGTTCACGATGCTGACAAGCTTTCAATTCACACAAAGTGCTCTTCCCATCCGATTGGCTGCTCTTTTCCAATGTGACTCCTGCTGGCCAATAGCAGCGAAGGCACATTTGGTGCTGTGTGAGGCTGGGAGCGTCTTCACTACATCACTGCAGCAACAGGCTGCCATGGCAACGAACCTGGCCACTACCACTTTGTTTTAGCGTGTGTGAGCGCCAGTTCGATGCCACTTAGTGCAAATTTGTTAGTGTGCTAAATGTTTGCAGACAGTTACCACTGTGTTAAAAATATCTTAAAGTCTGTGTATGTGAGTAAAAACTAAGAACTAAAGACATATTCATAGTTCTGGAATCAGCTGATGAGAAAAGCCTCGTGATAAATGAATAAGCACCTGTTTTTTCTACAATGTGTTCAGCATTTACTGAGAACTTTATGTCCTAAATGTTTGATTTAATTCCTTTTACTTAGATCCAAAGGTGTTATTCTTAACATCTCCTCTGCCAGCGGCATGTATCCTGTCCCTCTGCTCACAGTCTACTCTGCAACCAAGGTTTGTTTAAAAACCTGGACTCATGTCACCTTTAAAAATAAACCCTTCTTGAAATGGATTCTTTAATATGTGCCCTTCTCATTCACTGAACCATTTGATGTTGATGACAACATGTTTATCTCTGACCATGCGTTGTCTGTCTGTGTGCAGGCCTTTGTGGATTTCTTCTCTCGTGGCCTTCAGGAGGAGTACAGGCGTCAGGGCATCATCATCCAGGTGAGTTTAATTGTCATCTGGTGACAATTTGAGCTCATATTTACTATATAAATCTAAACAATGACACCAAAACACAACACAACAAGACTTTATTTGTCTTTTCTGGAATGCAGTAAAATTGTCTCCCAAACCAAGATGAAAATACTTTCAGCAAGTATCTTAAAACCTGTTTCTATGTTCCAGTTCAGCTGCCCTTCTATCTTATCTGTGAGTGGATGTGATCTATAGAACATCTGCAGTCTGAAGGCAGAGAGAGAACACAGTTTGAAGCTGTAGCAGTTATAAATATGTTATTTAGAATAAGGCCCCATTGTTCTGTTTTTAACACTTGTGCCACCTTGTGGCTGAAATGTTCACCTCCATAACGGCAGATGTGTTACAGTTTACAGCAAAGTTATTGTGTTTTCAAAGTCCATCTTATATGTTCAACGTCCATCTTCATGCAGAGTGTGCTGCCCTTCTTTGTTGTCACCAAAATGACTCGTATCAGGAAGCCCACCCTGGATAAGCCCACTCCAGAGCGTTATGTTGCAGCTGAGCTCAGCACTGTGGGTCTGCAGAGTCAGACTAATGGCTACTTCCCCCACGCTGTCATGGTAAGAAAAAAGTTCCATTTAAAGGTGATACACCTGTCAAAGGAAACTTACATTAGGCATCCAGACTAGTTTTATTCATATTTTATTAGTGATGGTAACTCCTTGTTTGACTGTAGGGCTGGGTGACCACCAGGCTGGTACCAAGCAGCATCGTCATCTTCCTGGGAGCCCGGATGAACCGCCTGCAGCGCACCGGGTACCTGCACCGGAGGAAGCTGCGGGAACAGAAGAACGGAGCGAGTTTGAAAAGCGAATAAGAAGATGATGGTACAGGCAGCTGCTCTCTTTTTCACCCATTAGTGTTTTTCAGAAAGGAAGGAAGTCTATGACCAGCCCTCCAGAGCTGCCTAAACTCTACCCGGTTTTGTGCCTTTCGGTCCAAGCGCACATCAGTGTGTGTGTGCGTTGAACTTGAGTTTGAACTACAACTGTCTGCCCTGATTTGTCTGGGGAGAAACAAGTCAAAGAAGTCAAATAATAAACTGTTAGCGAAAACTTGTTTCATCACTGACACTCATGGGAATAAAACAGTAACAGGAGTGATGTTAACCCTGCTGTTGTAAGCAGTGGAACATGGTGATGGGTATCTTTATCTATAGATATATATAGACATATCTTTATAGATATGTCTATATATATCTATATAGTTATTTATTGTGTATTTGTATGAACACGTGAGTCAAACCCAGATGTTTAAAACTAGCTTTGAACCTAGTTCTGTTTAAACATCCGAGGTCTTTAAAGTTGACAGTGTCTGATTTTTTTTTTTTTTTTTTTTTTAATAAAAGATAATGTTAGTTTGTTTACATCACTGAGCTTATCATGCTCGCTCTCTTCCTCTTCTTTTTCTATTTTGAGTTTAGAATGTCACTTTGTGGTGTGTTCTGGTTGTTACAGGAATGTTTGTTCTAAGCCAAAGTTTCTCATGATTCTTGCGCCTTTTTCTTAATGATATTGCTGGTTAGATTCAGTGACGGGGAGTTTGGTGTTTTTCTGTTTTTATACCGTCTACGTGAACTATTTTCTTCCTCCGAATCACTTTGTCATCCTGATTTTTCCACTGTGTCTTCTAAGTAACAGATCACACCTAACTGTGGAGCAAATATTCATCTATTTTTATTATTTTACCTGCATTACAATTATATGTAATGTCATTACCTCAACAGCCACTGTTTCACATCTATGTTTGGAAGATTAGTTCACATATCACCAAATGTTTACTGCTTTTAAAAGGTAACTTTCTCTTTATAGTTGGTTTAATACAGTTACCCCATATGATGTGATCTGACCTTTAACTCATCTAAAGTGTTTAGTGAATGTTTTTCTAGTCTTTTATATGCTTGGAAATAATAAAACAAGATTGTACAAGAATGCACTGTTTACATTTATTCTGCTGATGGCAACTTAATCTTTTCTACTGTTTGTTAATAAAAGCTTTGGCAGAAATTCTGTTGTTGTGTGATGAAGAACACGCTGTCGCTGCTCGGCTTCTTTCCATCAGAGCACTTTTCTAAGACACGTTTTAATGTCCCGGCATGAGGGGAAAAGTTTAAAACTCATGTTCACATTATTTTAAAAACAGAAATGTAACATTCAGATAAAAAATAGGTTTTTCTGATTCACGCTGTAAAAATAACTGATTTTATTAAAATCTGGTGTTTGTATTTTAATTGAGAAAAAGCTGTCAGGATATTTTTACACTGAAGTGTACAAACAGACCTCCATCAGACACAGTGCTCATTACAAAGTAGTTCTGCACACGTGACTCTCACAACATTAATGATATTCAGCTTTCAGGTAAAATGTCCAGATAACTGCACTCTAACCATCACAGGTGACCTTAATATGACCTTCTCTAAACTTCTGAATCCACATGTCCAGCTGTTCAGTGCTTCAGTACTTTTTACACAACTTGTTCTCTAACAAGATAAATTCACAACAGCTGTTTGATCACAAACCCATCAAATGTTTTGTTGAATGACAATAGTTTTTTAAGAAGTCCACGTCAAATGTTCACATAATGCTCATTTATACATACAAGTTGAGACAATGATATTTTTGTTGTGATCACTCCTAACTTTTGTTTCTATGAAAGTCCTACCATTATCTAGAAAAGACTGGACTGAAACAGTAATCGTGGCAACTCAAGAACAAGAGGACAAAGTCTACAACATCGAACTGAACCATGTGCAGACTGAGCAAAGTGTACAGGAACATCTGTACATGTACAGGAACATCTGTACATTTGAGTGAGTACGGTAACATCTGTATATCTGAGTGTGTACAGGAACATCTGTATATCTGAGTGTGTACAGGAACACATGTACATCTGAGTGTGTACAGGAACACATGTACATCTGAGTGTGTACAGGAACACATGTACATCTGAGTGTGTACAGGAACATCTGTACATCTGAGTGTGTACAGGAACATCTGTACATCTGAGTGAGTAGAGGAACATCTGTATATCTGAGTGTCAGGAACACATGTACATCTGAGTGTGTACAGGAACACATGTACATCTGAGTGTGTACAGGAACACATGTACATCTGAGTGTGCACAGGAACACATGTACATCTGAGTGTGTACAGGAACATCTGTATATCTGAGTGTCAGGAACACCTGTACATCTGAGTGTGTACAGGAACATCTGTACATCTGAGTGTGTACAGGAACACATGTACATCTGAGTGTGTACAGGAACATCTGTACATCTGAGTGTGTACAGGAACACATGTACATCTGAGTGTGTACAGGAACATCTGTACATCTGAGTGTGTACAGGAACATCTGTACATTTGAGTGTGTACAGGAACACATGTACATCTGAGTGTGTACAGGAACATCTGTATATCTGAGTGTCAGGAACACATGTACATCTGAGTGTGTACAGGAACATCTGTCTATCTGAGTGAGTAGAGGAACATCTGTATATCTGAGTGTGTACAGGAACATCTGTCTATCTGAGTGAGTAGAGGAACATCTGTCTATCTGAGTGTGTACAGGAACACATGTATATCTGAGTGTCAGGAACACATGTACATCTGAGTGTGTACAGGAACATCTGTCTATCTGAGTGAGTAGAGGAACACCTGTACATCTGAGTGTGTACAGGAACACATGTACATCTGAGTGTGTACAGTAACATCTGTATATCTGAGTGTGTACAGGAACATCTGTATATCTGAGTGTGTACAGGAACATCTGTATATCTGAGTGTCAGGAACACCTGTACATCTGAGTGAGTACAGTAACATCTGTATATCTGAGTGTGTACAGGAACATCTGTATATCTGAGTGTCAGGAACACCTGTACATCTGAGTGTGTACAGGAACATCTGTATATCTGAGTGTCAGGAACACCTGTACATCTGAGTGAGTACAGTAACATCTGTATATCTGAGTGTGTACAGGAACATCTGTATATCTGAGTGTGTACAGGAACATCTGTATATCTGAGTGTCAGGAACATCTGTACATCTGAGTGTGTACAGGAACACATGTACATCTGAGTGTGTACAGGAACATCTGTATATCTGAGTGTCAGGAACACCTGTACATCTGAGTGTGTACAGGAACACATGTACATCTGAGTGTGTACAGGAACATCTGTACATGTACAGGAACATCTGTACATCTGAGTGAGTACAGTAACATCTGTACATCTGAGTGTGTACAGGAACATCTGTATATCTGAGTGTGTACAGGAACATCTGTATATCTGAGTGTCAGGAACACCTGTACATCTGAGTGTGTACAGGAACACATGTACATCTGAGTGTGTACAGGAACATCTGTACATCTGAGTGTGTACAGGAACACATGTACATCTGAGTGTGTACAGGAACACATGTACATCTGAGTGAGTAGAGGAACATCTGTATATCTGAGTGTCAGGAACACATGTACATCTGAGTGAGTAGAGGAACATCTGTATATCTGAGTGTCAGGAACACATGTACATCTGAGTGTGTACAGGAACACATGTACATCTGAGTGAGTACAGGAACATCTGTTTATCTGAGTGTGTACAGGAACATCTGTACACCTGAGTGTGTACAGGAACATCTGTACACCTGAGTGTGTACAGGAACATCTGTATATCTGAGTGTGTACAGGAACATCTGTACAAATGAGTGTCTAGGAACATCTGTATCTCTAAGTGTCTACAGTAACATCTGTATATCTGAGTGTGTACAGGAACATCTGTACATCTGAGTGTGTACAGGAACATCTGTATATCTGAGTGTGTACAGGAACATCTGTATCTTTAAGTGTCTACAGTAACATCTGTATATCTGAGTGTGTACAGGAACATCTGTATATCTGAGTGTGTACAGGAACATCTGTATCTTTAAGTGTCTACAGTAACATCTGTATATCTGAGTGTGTACAGGAACATCTGTATCTTTAAGTGTCTACAGTAACATCTGTACATCTGAGTGTGTACAGGAACATCTGTATCTCTAAGTGTCTACAGGAACATCTGTACATCTGAGTGTGTACAGGAACATCTGTATCTCTAAGTGTCTACAGTAACATCTGTATATCTGAGTGTGTACATAAATATCTGAGCGTGAGCTGGAGGTTCTAGTCAGGACTAGATTCTGTGTAGAACCCTAAAGCTTCCAGATCTCTGGTAGAAGAACTGAGCTTGAAGATTGAAGTGCATCCACCCATTTTCAAGGAGGGAAAGCTCAAATATATTTTTTGTTGTTTTTGTTTGTTTCATTTTCTGTTCATAAAACTTTCTAACGAAAATCGATCCGGAACTCTGATTTAATGTCTGTTTCGGTAGGGTTCATTTGAATGTTACACACTACAACCGTGTTGAAGCTGTTTGTTTCCCTGAACTGTAAAGTTGCGTTTTAACAACCAGTTTCGTGAGTATTTTAACATTTATCTTGATGTTACAGTCCCATGTGTTGATATGAGATAAAACGTGTGACGTTTTATCTCTAATAACGTTGAATCATTTTATATTTCCGGGTGTTTTTCTGAAGCTTCAGATGATAATTTGGAAGCTGGTCGACGCTTCTTTTCTTCTACACTGTGTTTCAGTGGACCAGCTGATGAGATTATTGATGTGTGCTGCTGTTTCATGAGTCTGACTCAACATATGAGCAGATGGGATGTCAGATAAACGTCAGCGTTCCAGAGTGCAGGGGTCCTGGGCCAAACAGCTGTCCAAACACTCAGAGCAGACAGGTCAGTCATGTGTGGAACAAACGCAGATATTTACTCTGTCGGAGTCTGTTTAAGTTTTTAATGGCTGCTGATGATC
This sequence comes from Pachypanchax playfairii, assembly GCA_006937955.1. Classification (NCBI taxonomy): domain Eukaryota; kingdom Metazoa; phylum Chordata; class Actinopteri; order Cyprinodontiformes; family Aplocheilidae; genus Pachypanchax; species Pachypanchax playfairii. Next base: position 3,000,987 of record SSNP01000042.1, on the reverse strand, counting down.
TTATATATACAGTATATAAGATATACAACAGTGACGGAGTCAAAGTGGCCAGATGCTGACAGCAGGGTGTGTGTCAGTCATTAACAGGTGGAGAAGGTCTTTTTAAATACATTACTACATGTTTAACAATAAAACTGCATCATTTCCACACATAGGTGTGACATGAAAAAAAAAAGTTGCTCATGTCAGGATCAGACATCAGTAACTCCAGGACAGATTTTTGGTGGATTTTGGTCTCTTTTGTTTCTGATCTGACTGTTTATCTGTAATGTTTGTTTACATTCATGATGACACTGAGACTGACTGTGTTTGATCAGCAGAGCTTAAAGCCTGTAGAACCGATTTCAGCTCAAATGTATTCAGCTGTGAACATCAACTGGGTCTGTCCACATCGTCTCTTCTCCTGAGTCCATGTCTCATTCAGAAAGAGACAAACACTCAGAAATTCTTCATCTTATTCTACATGTTCTGTCATAGTAAATCACTTTGTTTACATCTCTCGTTCCAGCATTTTGTCACTTCCAGTAAATGCACCTTCATCGAACTTCTGCAGCAATATTCTATAAACTGGCAATCTGAACATCCTGGTTTATTTGGGAAAGTGTTGACAGGACCCAAATGTGATATTGATTGAAGAAACATAAACAAATATCAGTGCCAGAGACACTTTAAATCACTTGTGCACGACAGGTGTGACATGTTGCCCACAGATGAACCTACCTGTAAACCGTATTAATATGTTCAACCCCGACCAGCTTACTGATTCATTAATCTGTTAAACTGTGTACACTCACTATGAAAGCAGCTGTTGTCCCACAAACCTGCTTGTTGCTTTTTCAAATAGGAGGAGTTGTAAACAATCAGTCTGAAAGCGCTAGCAGAGCTTCTGGTTCATGGAGGAACGGGAACAAGAAAACATCAGAAACTTTTACGTTTCATCAACCCACACAGGTCAGCTGTGGACTTATTAATGGAAAGCATAAATAAATAATAAATAAATCATGTGTTAATTCTGTCATTATTTGTATGATTGTTATTGCAGCCACTTAAAGAGGTTCCACCAGAAAAGGTCATAGAGTAAGTTTCACAATGCAAAACTCTCTCCTTCACTTCATTACGTTGTTGTTGTTTCAACAACATAAACAATAACTAGAGTATATAATTTTACTCTCGACAGGCAGGAAGGTGTTTATGAGATCAGTCACGGTCCATCGGGAGTATCCAAGTAAGTACAGTTCCCAGGAAATATCAGTAAATATTTGATTATATTAATGATGATACTTCAAATGATAAATGATCATGTAGAGCGTTTCATTATTAAATCAGCCTGTTAATTATCAATGAAACACATTTGTAGTTGAGTTTTTCCTCCACAAGGTGGCAGCATCACTCAGACCAGGTTTATTTTATTCCACTGAGCGTGTAAAGTAATTGAATGCTGTTCCATCATGTTCAGGAACATTAAAGAGGAACCAACTGAGCAGATCTTTATAACAACAGCTCTTTGAAGGTCTGAAAGTCTGAGAACACGTTGTGTTTGTGTGGAACGTTTTTTAACTGGAGATCCTCGAGGACTCGGCTTGCTGTGGACACCAAAATATTACAGTTACATGTTAGAAGCAGCAGTTTAAGAAAACACCGTGTTTATTAGCACCAGATTTGTTGCCATGCTGAAGTTATTCATGTGTTGGAGGTTAAAGTTTAATTTAATATTTATAAAATATAATAATATGTATAAAGGAAAAGCAATGCAGAACACAAAGGAAACATCACGACTCTTATATAATCTGGCTTTTTTATATGTACACAACATCGTTTGTATAACCCTGATGAGCTTTATGACATACCAAAGAGCAGAAACACCAACAGGGCAGCAGCTTTAATCCTGATGATGTGAGATTAAATTATCTGCCTGAACAGAAGCTGAACTTCTTGTTGTGTGCAGGAATTATCCTGATGAGCTTCTAACTTTTTAATGTAAACTTGAGAAAATGTTCTTGATTTAACATTTAGTGGTTTGAGTTGAAGCTCCGACATGAATAACATACATACCTGCACTTTTTGTTTGTAGTATTTTATTATACAACCATCTGTTATTTAACTGAAACCTTTACGTGTTTGTCACTTTTCTCTGGACTGTTTCATGAGGTGTTTTTTCTTTGTGTCCACTCAGATTAACTCTGCGGCCGGGGTTTCTCACCACAGAGGAGGCTGACTGGATGTTCAGTAAGCTGCTGGCAGAACTGCCCTGGTCCCAGAAGACCAACTACAGACAGGGTAGATACCAAGAATTTAACAGGAAGTACTTGTAAATGTCTTCTTTAATTCATTAAAATCCATCCCATTTAATTAAGTTTTGAGAAAGAGGATAAACCAGATTTAACAACTTTTATTTTCAATAGGTTTTTGCCAAATTTTCTCAGATCGGTTCATTTTCAAGTCCCTGAGTACTTTTTCTGTAGGATCCTTCATAATGCACCAGAAAGAGCTCATGCTTTAGTCATCACTTCTTTGTGCATGGCTTTCTTCTGCAGAATAGTCAGCATTGTCAGTCAAAAGGGAAGAAACTCCCACATTGTTCTCAGCCTGGGTAAACGTGAACATGTTGAGATGAAGCCACACTTTGTCCCAGAGTCTGCCTTTTCAGCGATATCACCATGGCAAACAAACAACATGATGTGGATGAGACTGTTTCTAAATCTGTACACAGGGACAGGTTGTGTAATCATCTTTCATTCCTCAGTTTGTCAACAAAGTCACGTGACAACTGGTAAAGAAAGAGCAAAGGGAGACGTGAAGAAGAGGCTTTTAATCCTTAACCTGACGTTTCTCATGCTGAGCGTTTTTGTTTGTTTTTCCAAGCTTTTATTTCTGGACTCTGCCATGTGAGGCTTTCAGACTCTTTTCTTTTTATGGGAAAAGTAAAGCTTGATAAATGGAAATTCATTGTCTAGAGGGCCAAAATAATTCAGTCCCTTTTTCTAAACTATGAGTGGTCAAGCAGTTTGTTTTGGTTTCACTGTGTTCCCGAACCAGAAGTCTTGCCAAAATGCACTAATGATGGAGAACTGGTTCTTGGAAGAGAGCAGACGGTTTCCAGAGAGAGAGAGACTCGCCCAAAGGAACAAAAAGAGATGAATCACATTCAGATCATTATGGAACGTATAAATAAACTCTGATGACAAAAAGATGAGTATTTGTAAGAAAACCTGAGTTAGACCTGCTCTAACTGAAATGTCCTGTTAGTGATGATAAGTGGAGAAAGAAGATCAGCTTTTATTTTGAAAAGAAATATCTCCATCTGCTGAAAATAACCAACAGATTTATAACAAAAAATTGTTTCAAACAAAGATTTATTGAGGGAATTCAGGATTTAAAGGTTTCAGGACTGTGTGTGTGTGTGTGTGAGTGTGTGCGAGTGTGTGTGTGTGTGTGTGTGTGGGTTTGTATTTCTGACCTCCTGGGGACCCGTTTCCTGACTTTTACTATCTTTCTGGGGTCCGAGGGTTCTTGTGGGGACCGAAGCCTGGTCCCCATGAGGGGGACTCCCCTTTTTAGGGTTAGGGGTTAGGTTTATAGGTATGGTGTGAATAGAGTTTTAGTTAGTCTTAGGGTTAGTTAAAGATCAGTAATGGTTAAGGTTAGTAAAAGGGTTTGGGTTAGGTATAAATCTAGTTACTAAAATCAATGGAAGTCAATGGACGGTCCCCATAAGGATAACAAAACACACTTGTGGGTGTGTGTGTGTGTGTGTGTGTGTGTGTGTGTGTGTGTGTGTGTGTGTGTGTGTGTGTGTGTGTGTGTGTGTGCGTGCCTGCCTGCCTATCTTTCAAGGTGAGGCGTACGAAGAGCCCAGACTGACCTGCTGGTATGGAGAGTTGCCGTATACGTACGCTCGCTCATCTATGCCAGCCAACATGCAGGTGATCACCTTATGGCACGGATTCTACACGTATGTTACACTGGAGTTTTTAAAGGGGATTATTTTTACTTCACGTGTCCTTTTGATTTCTTTCTGGGAGTTTTGAGAGTGTCTGTTTATCTTTATCAGCTGTTCACATCGAGGTCTTTGCTGAGAAGTTGTTTATTTCCTTGTTTGTTGGTTTTATCTTAACAGTGGCATCCATTGCTGCTAACCCTCCGTGATGCCGTGGAACAGACCAGCGGATGCACCTTTAACTCACTCTTATGTAACTTGTATCGCGATGGACACGACAGCATCGGCTGGCACAGTGATGACGAGGCCTCCTTGGGTCCTAAACCCACCATAGCTTCTCTCAGTCTGGGTGACACCAGAGTGTTCAGCCTCCGCAAGCAGCCTCCACCTGTGAGCTCCATCTGTCCATATTCCACCTTTAACTTGAACATAATTCAAGGTGGTGCAGACCGTCCATCGGTCCCTAATTCTTTTCTTAAATGGTTTTAACTGTGAACAGGAGGAAAATGGTGATTACACTTATGTGGAGCGGATACGTGTTCCTCTGAGTCACGGGACTCTGCTGCTGATGGAAGGAGCCACGCAGGACGACTGGCAGGTATGTTCCACCCATCTAATCCAGCACTCATGTCCACAAAGAGGGAACAAAAAGATGAGTGAGCAATCAGCACCAGGACATCATAAAATATGATTTGATGTGATTTTGCTTTTTAAATTATTTTGTCTAATTATGCATGTTTGTCAGATTCAATCCTGTTCATAGAAAGATGGGTGTCTGGAAAAAGGACAGTGTGTTTAGAGTCAATGTTTAATGACCAGATTCAACAAATATGTGAGCAGGTTGGATGCTACAGATCGAGTATTTTGTCACTTAAAATGATCTTTTCTCAGATTTTTTTCCCTACATAACAATTTAAGTCCTTAAAGAGTCCCTTCCATTAAAAACAGTTTTTCTGAGGTTTCTGTTGAATATTTTAGCTCCACAGGTGTTCTTACCTTCATAGTGGGTGAAAACAGGTCAACAACTTCTCTTTCAGTTTTAATCTCTCAAACTACGCAGGTGGTGATAAAACCAGAGTTCTAACGGCCTGTATCTGTTTCATCACAACTCCTTTGTTCGTTAGTATTCATCAGCTCCTGCAGTTGAAACCATGCCTAGCATGCTGCTGGCTAAAAGCTGTTAGCATAACGCCTAGCATGCTGTTGGCTAAAAGCTGTTAGCATAACGCCTAGCATGCTGCTGGCTAAAAGCTGTTAGCATAAGACGTAGCAAACAGGAAGAGAGAACGTCTGACGTTGCCATGCACAGCGGGGCAGGAAACAGTATACCTTGCTCTCATAGGCTAGTTTGTTAGCCAATCAGAGTCCAGCAAATTCGAATAATGAATATTAATGAGCTGCTGCTCGAGGCCTGACGGAAGGAGCCGGAATCACCTGAATGCAGACAGATTGAATGGTCTGTTAATCAGTGTTTCCTGATGTTTTTTAGATATAAAATGTTTCATATTACTGGTTAATACTTAAGAAATAACCACAAAGTCATGAAATTTGTATGAAATGACCTCTTTAAGATAATCAGTACTTGTACCCCCCAAAAAAAACTCAACACTAAATTTTTGTACTGCCATGAGAAAAACATTTGAATAAACTTACTAGAATAACTTTGTTTCCATGAACAATAATTATCCCCGTTTTAAATACTTTAACACAATAACTTCTTCCTTCATCATCACTGAAGATTCACTTTTCTTTTTGTGCTTTTTTTTACAGAAGTTCATGTTTATGGTCAATTTAGAAAAAAATCAGCAGTTTAGTATTTCTGTTTACAGTATTTATTACCATTTTTATCAGTGATTTCTTTTATATAAAAGGGAAATGAATGTTCTTTGAGCATCAGTCATCTTAATGAGCAGAACCTGTAAAACAGCTGTTAGAAACGGCTTCTCATTTCACTATCTGGTTATTTTATTTAGTGTTTGGAATGTTCTAGTTTTAAACTGAAATCACCAAAAACAGACCTGTCTGAAGATCCCCTCACTGTTCTGGGTTTTCCCAGTTCTCACTCTCCTGCCAGCTGGGTCTCCGCTCTCTCTGCTCTCGTCCAATAACAGGTCGTTCATCTGAAAAACCTCCCTCGCTTAAATCTTAAAAGCTTGTGGTCGGTCCACCTGCTCTGTGGGCTCTACTGGGTTTTGACGTCAGATTGCTTGTGAAAATTTCAAATCGGGACGATGAACTTTGTTTTATTTTTTTGTGTGGTCAGTTTGTGCGGTTTAATCAGAAAACTAGTTTTCTCAGACCACACTGAGAGTAAAACAGGAAATAGACAACATTTATCTTGTTTTACCTCATTAAACTGTTAAAGTGTTTCAGGTTGACATGAATATTTATGCTCCTGTTTTAAAAGCAGGTGTAAATAGTAGCAAATTAGTGTGATGCTGTTGGCAGCAGCAGCTGAGGGTGAGAACACCTCAACGTCTTCCAGCATCTGATGGCAACAAAAAATCCAAATAAATCTCAAGTGTCATGATCATCAGTTTTCTGGTTTTTCAAGGTGATACTGTTGCAGCTTGTAGTCAGAAAACCTGCAACGGTTATGCTAGTTTATAATGACGCTGTGTAAACTGCATCTGAGCAAAACCAGAGAGGAAAAGACAAAATATAGAAGATTGTTTATAACTCAGGAAGGAGATCCTGTTCACATTTTTACTCTTAATTAGTTCTTATTTCATTTGATTTTTCTCAGTAATTAATTACCGTACTGTACCTCTCGGACCGTCAAGCACACCTGAATATAAGCCACACCCACAAACTTAAAAAAGAGAGATTTATTTATGTAATTGTCTAACATTGTAACCTGAGATTCTTTTTAGCTCTTAATTAAATATGTACCAGAACATTACCTGTAACACAGCTGGTTAAAAAAATTTAAAATACTGTAGGCACAAAGGAAAAGTCACTGATCTCTATCTTCATCTTCCTCCGGTTGCACAAAGCTCACGTACAGCGGATCTATTTCCTCCTTCAACAGTCAGATCAATCATCCTTAACATGAAAACTGCATCATGTGTTTCTTCATGTGTTTCCCATGATGTGCATGAAGCACAGAATGAATAATTTAGTTTAGTTAGAAATTACAGTATAGAATTTAATTTAATTATTTGCCGTTTGTAATGTTCTCTAAAGTGCCAACACAAACAAATACCAGTTTAATTGGGAATAAAAAAAGTCTAATGTAATAATTCTGATTTTGTGACGATCTGGAATTATTGTGATTTGTTGTTCCCTGAAAGATGAACAACAGAGGCCCTGAGATGGAGCCCTGTGGAACTCCATCTAGAGTTCTTGTAAAGCTGATGAGTTTGATTTCTTTTTAGACCTCAAGTAAACATCATAAAATAATCTCCACATTTGTTGTTCCACCCTGTTGGTGAACATTCCTGTTCCCACCAGTTTCTTTTGTAAACGTAAGTGAACTCGTCGAATGACAGATTAAAGGTTAGGAGAACAAAGCAAGTGGAAAATCAAGAGATGGTGAAAGAGGTTTAAACTTGAAAAAGAATAACCAGAATAAGGTCACAGGTGTTTTATGGTGACACCTCACCGAGTATCACAACAAAGGTTTTGTTGCTCCTTTAAGACTCGTCCGGAGAAAGACCATCAGTCAAGCTCCAAAACACCCTTCAGGCTTAAGACGATGTCAATATTTAACTAAACAATGAGCCCAGCAAATTGCCCAATTTCATGTGCACATTTTCTGTGATTTTTGCTTATATACTGATATGAATAAACCAATTTTTTACATAATTACTGTTTAGATTTAGGTGTAGGAGCAAACATGTCTGAGGGCAGAAGAAGTGCAGATGTAAATGTCTGATACAGTAAAATATTTATTGTGTAACTGTAAATAAAATTCACTCAGTGGTAAAAATATATTATACTGTATTTATTGGATGTTGTCACAGTTTCTCTCAATACCTTTCCAGTGCATGTAGGTCACATGTATGGAAATTCAATTCAGTTGGTTTTATGTTATTTTGAATATTTATATATTTATCTTATACATGTATCTGTATGTGGATATTTTGTATTTGTTTAAAATCCACCAAAAATATGTCTCTTATTTTCACCCAGCATCAAGTGTCAAAAGAGTACCATGACAGGGGCCCACGCATCAATTTAACCTTCAGAACCATCCACCCGGAGCCAGAGGGCCACAGGCCGGGCACCAAGATGAGATTCACTGTCAAGTGACCAAGTGGAGTCCATGGATTCAAACAGAGATTGCTGTTGATCTGTAAAGAGATTTTTGCAGAGATGAAAACATAAATAAATGTTATATCTTTCATTGTGCTTGTAGAAAAGTCCCCAAGCTGTCTCATATTTCACCTACAGGATCAGGATTTATAGCTTGTGTGGTGTTTGAAGCTGAACTGGAATCCTTTACAACCCCAATTACATAAAAGTCTAACATGTAAATAATCATCCAAACCTACATTCCCACGCGTCAGCTACGCTCAGCCGCTGAAAGACGCCTAGCGCTTCCACCACAACGTGGCATGATATCATGTTCCAAACTCTTCTCCTCTGTTGTCCCCCGATGGTGGAATGACCTACCAAACTCGGTCCGATCCTCAGAGTCGGCAGCTACTTTTAAGAGCAGACTTAAGACTCACCTCTTTAAAGAACACTTTCAGTCTTAATGAGGAATTGATTTATGATTTATGATAGCGATTTGGGAGTTTATCTCTACAAAAAAAAATAAAATTGATACACTTGATGTATCAGCGTCAGAATTAAACTGGACTCCAAACAGTCCGCCTCCTTATATTGTTTCCTTCTCTTTGATTTCTTGCTTGTATGTTCTCTCAATGTAAGTCGCTTTGGATAAAAGCGTCTGCTAAATGACAGTAGTAGTAGTAGTAGTAAAAACAAAATAGTTTTTTGTAATTGGGGGTTTTTATGTATAGGTCTCAGAAAATATCAAGCACAAAGCAATTATGTGAGTAACGAGCATTTCAGTTTCATGGAGGTTTTTCACATTTATTCCAAAGCTTTGATTTAAGAGAACCCACTGTGCAGACTCAGGTGTTTAAAACATTTAATATTCCAGATGTTTTCTGTTGGTGAAACATCTGGACTGTAGACAGCTCAGTTCAGCACCTGGGCTCTTCTTCTGTGTTCTGTTGGGATGGATGCAGCACGTAGTTTAACATTGTCTTGCTGAAATATGCAAGACCTTCTCTGAAAGAGACGTTAGTAGATGTTGCTCTGAAACCTCTCTGAACTTTTCAGTCTTTACAGAGGTGTAAGCTCAGACTGTGCAGACTCAGGTGTTTGCTATAACACACATTTAATAAAGATAGAACTAAAAGCTGACATGGCAGCAGAGAAGACAAAAACTTAAAGAAGGAAATTTTAGGACGAGCAGCAGGAGGAGCTGACAAACCGAACTATTTAAACTGGGGGGGTTGATTACTGGGATGAGGAACAGCAGGTAGAAGGATTCAGAGCAGGTGTGGATAATGAACCACACACAGGTGAGGGACACAGGGAGGCAAAGACAAAGGGATTCAACTGAAAACAATAGAACTACTAAACAAGACGTGAAAGAAGACTGAAACAATCAAAAAACAAGCCAGAACAGAGAAAAACGAATAAAACCCTGAAACAGGACATGAAAGGAGCTAAAACGATTGTTTGACTGTTAAAACGTGTAAGTTGTCTTTTATGTTTATCGTGAGAAGCTTTTCATGAATCACAGATTCAAATCAAGACAGTTGTCAGTGAAAAAACAGGAATTATGTTCTATTTGAATAAAGATTCTTACTGAAGTGCCAAACAACTTTATTTCACACAGTAACTTCACTTTTCTTAGGAAAGTTACATGAACAACGATAATCTTTCCAACTACTGAATGAACATCTGATCTAAAATCTAAGTAATTTCTGTGGTTTAAAAAATAAAGTGAATTACTTCCTGAGTTTATTTGTCTCCTTTCTAGAATAATTTGACTTTAAATTCAGAAGTTCCAGTTCAGTTAATGATAATCATAAAATCTTTGTCTTGGATTATTTCTAAAAACATTGTTTCTAACTTTAAACAGCTCATGTGGTTAAATGAAGAAGACTGTGTGTTGTGTACACTGTAATCAGGTGCGTGGACCTCGCAGTGAAAACAGCCTTACTGTTTACATTAACAAGCTCAAGACTCCAGGTTTATTTACCTGAAATAAGAGACAAGGCAGGAGAATGTTAAGCCTTTGCTAATGAAACTTTCAGAATCAATTTGTAAAGTCATACATTCAATTCATTCCCTAGTTTTTAAGCATGATTCATTCATGTATTTTTTCTGTTTTTCTTTAGCAACTTAACACTGAACACCTTTTCTACAAAAACAAACATTGTTTGTATTACACCTGTATTACGTGTGACTGCTGATCAGATCACAAACAATCAGCGATTCTGTACGTCAATGAACACCTGCTGTCTGCACAGGTGTCTCAAGTCACGAGTCGTCATCAGATTTCACTTTCCTGCCCAGTGAGTGAAAGCAGATGGGTTTTATAAGTTTGAGGAAAACAAGAAGCCTTTTCTGTTGATTCATATAAGTAAATAGTTTCTCACTAAACTGAGCTGAACTACTGAACTACTATACTGTGTCAAAATCTTTAGCAATCTCTTTGTAAATTGATGACAGTGTGATGAATAATGCTTCGCTCTCCATGACCTATCAATCTGTTGCTGAACTGCAGCAGATTTAAAATATCAGGACTAGTTTGAGTCCTGAACTACAGGAGAGGTACCTGAAAGACAGACAGGTCTGGAAAAACCATCAGAGAACCAAATTATAAAGACCGTCTGAAAATTGACAGAAAAGTCTGATTCCTTGAAATGTAGGTGACAGGTGACTTTAAATTTTTGCATCTGTTAACGTCTAATGTCACTTTGAAGAGGCAATTTCATACACATTTCAGGACTTTGTTGTTATTCCTTAAGTATTAACCAGTAATATGAAACATTTCATATCTAAAAATATCAGGAAACACTGATTAACAGACCTTTCAATCTATCTGCATTAAAATTCGGCTGGTTCCGGCTCCTTCCATCAGGCTGCTTCATCAGCAGCTTGTTCATATTCATTGTTCGAATTTGCTGGACTCTGATTGGATAACAAACTAGCCTATGAGAGCAAGGTATAGTGTTTCCTGCCCCGCTGTGCATGGTAACAGCAGACGTAGTCTCTTCCTGTTTGCTACGTCTTATGCTAACAGCTTTTAGCCAGCAGCATGCTAGGCGTGGTTTCAACTGCAGGAGCTGATGAATACTAACGAACAAAGGAGTTGTGATGAAACAGATACAGGCCGTTAGAACTCTGGAGAACTCGGGTTTTATCACCACCTGCGTAGTTTGAGAGATTAAAACTGAAAGAGAAGTTGTTGACCTGTTTTCACCCACTATGAAGGTAAGAACACCTGTGGAGCTAAAATATTCAACACAAACCTCAGAAAAACCGTGCTGTTGCCGAAGCCTGACAAGAGGAGCCGGAACCAGCCGAATTTTAATGCAGACAGACTGAAAGGTCTGTTAATCAGTGTTTCCTGACGTTTTTTTTATATAAATTGTTTCATATTACAGGTTAATACTTAAGAAATAACCACAAAGTCCTGAAATTTGTATGAAATGGACTCTTTAAGTACAGATGTGTGTCGGTATTAGGAGTGATGTTATGGAATGGACTTAATGATGAGCTGAAGATGTGTTATTCAGTTTTCAAGAAGATTAGAAGAAAACTAAAATAATCCAGGGTTACAGAAACTTGGCTTGATGTTTCATTTTTGTGTTGATTTGATTCCATTTGTCCTCGATTTCTTTTCAAATTGTTGTACAACTCATTTCCCAGCGCATTTCCTTTTAAGTTAGGATTTGATTAATCTGATTGATTACTTTCATGTAATAATTTGTTGTTGCTGACAAATCAATCAGTCAATCAGTTAATCAGTCAGTCAGTCAGTCAGTCAGTCTGTCTGTCTGTCTGTCTGTCTGTCTGTCTGCCTGCCTGCCTGCCTGCCTGCCTGCCTGCCTGCCTGCCTGCCTGTCTGTCTGTCTGTCTGTCTGTCTGTCTGTCTGTCTGTCTGCCTGTCTGTCTGTCTGTCTGTCTGGTTAAACACAAGTTTGTATTTTTGTAGAGATAAACACTCATAAAAACATCTGAATTAAAAATACTATTGAACTTTTTCATTTCAAGCATGTTTTTGGCAAGTTTAACCACACCCACTCAAAAACCAGGTTGACTATAAAACACAGGAAGTGACTGGAACATGTTCACCCCCGAGTCATGAAAACATAGATTACTGTACAGCAGGGAGCAAGTTGACGAGATGAAAAGGAAAATCAGTCCTGTAGGACAAACAACAACATGGTGTGAAACCGTTTCACCCCAAACATGTCACACATTACATTTCTGAAGTAATTTCAGTTTAGTATAACCATTGTTTTTAAAATGATTTAATTCTTTAAAATTTTAAATAATTATTTTCTTTAATAAAAAGCATGTATTAGAAGCTCTTTAGTATTTTCAGTATGTATAATTTCATAGTGTTCTGTCTGACAGGTCAAATTCTGTTTGGGTCAGACAGATTTAAATATATAAGGATGCAATAAGAAGTTTGTTATGTCAATAAACGGAAATCTTAGTGAACTATTTGCAAAATATAGTGAACAGAAAACAAACGCACTCCAAATGACCTTTGAGCTGAGATATTTAGTTGGTCATTGGAAAGTTCTGAGTCCTTTAACTTTCCTTATTTACAAAAACACAAAAGAGGTGGAATGCAACACAACATAACATAAGGCTAAAAAGAATACATTTATGTGTGTTTTTTTTTTTATATTTTAGTTTTATGAAACAGCAATGGTCTTCAGTAATAGATCTGAAAGGCAGGTACGTTCTGTTCTCCTGCATCTCTGATGCAGTAATGAACTGGCTCCACTTACAAACAGGAAATCATTTATAAAATCTTTTCTGTTACACCTAAAAATTTCAGATCAGCAAACAAATCACAATAGAATAGAATAGAATAGAATAGAATAGAATAGAATAGAATAGAATAGAATAGAGGTTTATTGTAATCGTCTAGCAAAAACAATAAAATACAGTTCAGTGTCTCCCTGATCCAGCAGCAGCAGTGGCTCCATACAAGATGCAACAATCTGTATCTCAATAAATCACAACCAACAAATAAGAAATCAACATCAAAGATCCTGATCTGCAGTAAAGTGCAAATTACATGAACTGCCCCGGTCCTTCAGGAGGATGGTGTAGTGGGTTTGATAGGCTGGGTTAGAAGCTGTGTTTCAGTCTATTGGACTTTGATTTGATATACTACTACTGTCATTTAGCAGACGCTTTTATCCAAAGCGACTTACATTGAGAGAACATACAAGCAAGAATTCAAAGAGAAGGAAAAAATATAAGGAGGTGGACTGTTTGGAGTCCAGTTTAATTCCGACGCTGATACATCAAGTGTATCAAAAATTTCTCAAAGAAATTCTCAAATCGCTATCATAAATCATAAATTAATCTTACATTAAGACTGAAAGTGTTCTTTAAAGAGGTGAGTCTTAAGTCTGCTCTTAAAAGTAGCTGCCGACTCTGAGGATCGGACCGAGTTTGGTAGGTCATTCCACCATCGGGGGATAACAGAGGAGAAGAGTTTGGAACATGATCTCATGCCACGTTGTGGTGGAAGCGCTAGGCGTCTTTCAGCGGCTGAGCGTAGCTGACGCGTGGGAATGTAGGTTTGGATGAAGGAGTGAAGGTAAGTAGGAGCTGTGTGTGTTAGAGTCTGGTAAGCCAGAAGCAGAGCTTTGTATTTGATGCGTGCTGCAACTGGAAGCCAGTGCAGGGAAATGAGCAGCGGAGTGACATGAGCCCTTTTGGGCTGGTTGAAGACCAGACGCGCTGCTGCGTTCTGAATCATCTGCAGAGGTTTAACCGAGGACGCCGGAAGACCGGCCAGCAAAGAGTTGCAGTAGTCGATCCGGGACAAGACCAGGGCCTGGACCAGAAGCTGTGTGGTGTGGTCTGTGAGGAAGGCTCTGATTTTCCTGATGTTGTAAAGAGTGAATCGACATGAGCGAGCTACGGAGTTAACCTGCTCTTTGAAGGACAGCTGGTTGTCCAGTATGACACCAAGGTTTCTGGCGGAGGTTTTGGGGAACAGCGTGATGGAGTCAAGCTGCACGCTTATCTGAGGAGGTAAGGAGTTACTGGCAGGACAGACAATGAGGTCAGTTTTGGACAGATTAAGCTGAAGGTGGCGATCCCTCATCCACGCCGAGATATCTGAGAGGCAAGCAGATATCTGCACTGAGACGGATGTATCGTCTGGAGGGAACGAGAGGAGGAGCTGAGTGTCGTCAGCGTAGCAATGGTAGGAGAAGCCATGGGAGCGAATGATCTCGCCTAATGAGGTGGTGTATAAAGAGAAGAGGAGAGGACCAAGGACCGAGCCCTGCGGGACACCCGTCGCCAGCTCATGTAGACTGGACATCTGTCCATGCCACGAGACTCTGAAAGATCTTTCCGCAAGGTACGAGGTGAACCACGAGAGGACCGGTCCCGAGATGCCAAGCTTAGATAGCGTCGAGAGGAGAATGAGGTGGTTGACGGTGTCAAAAGCAGCAGACAGGTCAAGGAGTACGAGTACTGAGGAGAGACCAGCCGATCTGGCAACCCGTAGTGACTCTGCAACTGAGAGAAGAGCGGTTTCAGTGGAATGGCCTCGCTTAAAGCCTGATTGATAAGGATCAAGTAGGTCGTTGTCGTGGAGGAACAGTGAGACTTGAGTGAAAACGGCTCGCTCTAGGATCTTGGACATGAACGGTAGGAGCGAGACTGGCCGGTAGTTTCCTACCTGGGCCGGGTCGAGCGACGGTTTTTTCAGCAGCGGAGTGACAGTGGCTTGCTTGAAAACTGAAGGAAAGATTCCAGTTTTCATGGAAGATATACAGTCTATATTGTACCTATGTTGTGTGATGTTAGGAGTCCAGGAGTCCAAGTGAGGTCAGCTGAGATGTGGACTTGAATCTGTTCACCCTCTGACCTCCTTTCCCTGCAGACTGCTGCATGTGCATGCATCAGACAAATAGGCATCCATCCAATATCTATACCTGCTTATCCCTGTTCAGGATCACAGGGAGCAGGTGTCTCCAGCAGACACTGTGGGAGAGGCAGGGCTACACCTGGACAGGTCACCAGTCCATCACAAGGCCACATATAACCATTCACACACACTCATTCCAATAGGGACAATTTAGAGTTACCAATTAACCTCCATGCATATTTTTGGTTTGTGGGAAGAAGTTACGGCAAGAAACCCACACATGCAACAGGCAAACTCCATGCAGAGAGGCCCCACCCTGGTTTCAAACCCAGGAAGGTTCAAAGACCAACAGTGCTACCCACTACACCACCGTGCAGCCCCACAGACAAATACCACCCGACTACATACTAAAGGCAGATTTTCAATGATGATTTCATTTATTAATACCACATATCAAAACTTCATCCTGAGCCTGTGAAAAAGTAATTGCCCCCTAAACTAATTTTTCCTCTTGGCAACAACAAATGTTTGTGATTACTGACAGCGAGTCTTTTCCCGTCTCTGTGGGGGAATTTTAATCACATGTTCTAAAAAAAAAACTTGTCGTAATTCAGCCACTTTGAGGGGATTTTGAGCCTTTTAAACCACCTTTCTAGGGTCATGCTACAGCATCGCAGTCCGATCCAGGTCAGGACTCTATTCAGAGGTGGCCCTGCTGGTGTGTCTGGATCATTGTCCTGCTGCAGAACCCACATGTTACTCAGCTTGAGGTCATGGATGGATGGCTGGACATTCTCCTTCAGGATATTTTGGTAAACAGCAGAATTCATGGTTCCATTTACCTCAGTAAGTCTACCATGTCAAGAGGCAGCCGAACAGCCCCAGACCCCACTATTACCACCACCGTGTTTTAGTTCAACAGTAAAACAATGAAATACTGTGTTAAACCTTATGAAGATAGAACCCAACAGTGTCAAATACAGTAAGAATTGGATGGGACAAATGGCCCTAGGATGGAACCCTGAGGTACTCCACTACAAAGTGGGGACACAGAAGATGAATATTTCTCCAGATGAACAGAAAAAAAACATTATTAGACAAATATGATTTACATAATCCCAGACACGGACCTCTAATTTGTCCTATCCCTAATTTATTGTTGAATCATGAGCAGTGTAGCACTTTAGATGTTAATATGGGTTCTTTTGAATGACTCTTCAGTGCCATAATGTGGGATTTTTCTTTACATTTACTTGATCTTAGTTATTTTTTAGGTTCTCTGTTCAGGATTCTATAAGCTTCTTTCTATGTTTCTACATGTTTTGTTGACCCCTTCAGTTCAGGATGGTGTATTTTCATTTCTTGATCTGTAAAATTCTCATTTCTGGGTCTTAAGGTTGCTTTACGTTTATATTTTGTTATCTTTATTTTTACTCCCCTTGTACAGGTTTGTCTTTTACTGGCTCTTAGGTGCTCTTTTATATGATTTTTTTACTCCCTGTTCCACCCAGTTAGATTTCCCTATCTCTGTCATATCTCAGCCTTCACACCAGTATTCCATTATGTTGATTTAATCCCCAACTGCACTCACGCTACAATCCTTCCTCTGTTTTATGTAATGCTCTAGTTTCAATCACTTTTTGTCAGATCCTATTGGCTGCTCTGCTTCTTGCTCTGTGTCTTTCCCTTTTTAAGTAAGTTTTTGGTGACTGTTTGCTTCCAGATCAGCCTTTTATAGTTTTGTTTTTATATGAGTTACTTCCTTTTGAGAGTTTGCATTTGGGGTCCTTTATAGATATCAGGGATTTTGTTTCTTGTTGTTCTTCGAGGGGGGGGGGCAGTTACTTTTTTGCTTCAAACCATGACGGTCGGAATAGCTTTTTCCCCTTGATATATGAAATTATTATTTAAAAAGTATCAAACTGTGTTGTTTTTGGTGTTTTAATAGCATAAATGAAATGTTACAGAAATAGTTTAGAATCAGTTATTTGCTTAAAAAAACATTTAATGGAATGTAGTTTGAAATGTGACTGAAAATGAGTTAAAAAAAAAGCCTAAAAGATAAACAGTATTAAACTCTTAATGTTGTTACTGCTGAAGTTAATCTGAACACTGTGTCAGTAACTTTATGGCAAACTGTCAGTTTAGAACCAGAACAGTAAATTTCTTCATGTATATACTGAATCAGTAGTGCTGGAAACCTAGTTACTACATTTAATACACACAGACAATAATTTAAGTATTTGATTTTGTCTATGTGTGTTCCTACATGTCCTTGACGTGTATTGTAGTTGCAGCCTGAAGTCTTGCTGTGATTTGCTGGGAAACTGTTCTGGGAACAAGCTGACCCAACCAATTTACTCTTGTAGCTCATGTTTTCTCCCTCTTCACTCTTTAGTTAAAGGAGGTAATGACTCTCCCACATGTCTGTTACTGTTGTCCTCCACCTTGTGTGTTTCATCCTGTTTGGTCCTATAGGAGATATCATATTGCAGCCTCCCCTCTGGGACCAACCTTTCAGAAACATGAATCTCTTGGTATTTCCCAGGCTAAATTTAGCATTTACTACTGGACTGGACAAGCAGCTCCATGTTGCAATAATATTTAAATGACTTGCTCTTTGTAAGTCAAATAATATCTTCTCAAGATCTTTTGACTTTTTAAATAAAAATACACAACAAGGTTTTACTAATGATCTAAAGGAGTTGTTTAGTTTGCAACCAATACTGACATGTAATGCAGTTATTAATGTTTAAGGAATTTGACAAAGACTACCAATGTAAGATTGGAACATTAAACTAGACTGCCTGCTGCAGGTAAGATACCAACAACGTAACAGCATTCAATACAACCCCAATTCTAAACAACAGAGCTTTCCCTTCAGAAGTATGATCACAGACACAACCTGATGTCATTCTCCTTTAAATTACTTCCCCAAACAACAACTGCAAAATATAATTACTTGGCTCTTGGTGTGAGACTTCAGACTGGGTGCTGTGGCCAGGTAACGGGAACAAACATGGAGTTCCTGCATGTGGGAATCCATCTTTACAAAACCAGCCATGTATCACGACATGACAGGTTCAGGTCCATGATGGTGTGGGGTGTTTAGAAGCCAGAGAGCAGTGGCTGTGCATCCATGATGATGTGCCTTTCAGCTCCAGCAGGACTTGGTTACTGATAATTTAAAGCAGGTTGGATATTTGGATATCTGGCCATGACCTCATACTGTAGTGATGTCATGGCTTGATCTTCTACCATGCAGCTTGGTGGTCACTTATTCTGGTTTTTAAGTGCTGGCGGCCATCACCTTTTAGTTGTGTTCCTGCTCTAACAAACCCAAATTAAATGAAAGAGTTATAAATTTGCTTCAAATATTTTAATCCGACTTGTTCGAGCAGGAAAAGAAAATTTCAGGGCACCAGCTGCTGAGTCCTGGAACTGTTGACCGCTGGTTCAGCTGCATCCTGACGTGGTCTGAGAGCGTCGTCCCCGTGTGGGATGTTGTGCCGTCATGGACAGTTATGCTGCAGGATTTATTGTGAGAGCGAGCTGCAAACATGATGAGGGCCAATGAGAGCTCACATGTTTCTTTCAGCTCATTTACAGACAAGAAAAACAGAATAAATACTTCACTGTAATGAAACATGTCTACAGAACAAAAGTTTATCAGTAATTTCTTCATGTTCTGCTCGTCTCAATGCTGAAATGCAGAACAAAAAAAGCTTCCTGACTTAAACTGAGGCTGGAAGCAGGTGATGAAAAGATGCTCCATGTTGCTCTTATAAACAGTAAATACAAAATAAGAAATTTAAATGGAAGAATATGTCAATATGACCAACACATTTGGACTTTTGAGTGTTTTTTTTAGATTTTATTTCTCCTTGTGTGAAGACAATAGTGTCAGTGTTTTTATTGACATTAGCAGTGATGTGCACAGTCATTGTTGATAGTTGTGGAGAGAGGATATATACTGTGTGACTTAACAACTTTAAATCTTGTGCTTTCTGCAGGCGGCTGACATTTAGGTTTCTACGGTAACAGGAGTGTCCAGTCACCTTGGACACAGGGAGATTTGTTAGTCTGGGAATGTGTCCTGTTGTGCACCTTTTGACTCTTTGGAACAGGTTCATAGATTTTCCTTTTCTTCTCTCTTTCTTGTTTTTATCATTTTCTTTTTCCACACAAACTTAACAGAAGAGCTGATATTTTATAACACTTTTCACAAATTATTTCAATACAGTCTGTCTGCTCTCCTCATTTATCAAATGGTAGATATTATTGTTTACAAACCATAAATAATAGGACATTTTTGAAAACACTGTTTGGATGTATGTTTTTTATCTTGTAATTTGAATAAACCCAACCCTCGCACTAAATGAAGAAAACAACAGATACATTCAGAGTGTAAATGTTTTCTCAGGAGCAGTGTGTTATAACAGAGAGGCTAATTATGCTTCAAAGGTCATGACAGTGTTGTTATAGTCACTTCTGTCAGAGGATCCTGCTGCGAAGTGGCTCCATGTTTTTTATGTCTCTCTGATCCATAAACATCCAGTTGAAATACTTTGTAATTTAAAGATCTGTTTTTTCTGTGTGATCACATGACTACACTAAGCTAACAGAAAATGCCATCAGGGTAACTCATTGTTTTATAACTCAATAGTGGCAAAATGCATAAGTTAAAAGTTAGAAATAGATCAAATAGATCAATGGACCAAATCTGTCTTTTACACAGACAAACAGTCCAAATGAGCCGTGAGAGTAAAACTACCTAAGGCTGCAGGTGTGATTTAAATATAACAATGTATTTTAGATAACATACGACTCTGTTAAAGTGTAGACTGAACTAAACAAGGCTAAAGAGATGCCTGGTAGCAGCTCAGTACATGCTGTACACAAAATGAGTATTGTTTAGTGTCTTCATTAATATGCTAGCACGATCAGAACGAGAACACATCAAGTACCTAATTATCACTAAACTCAAAGAGCACCTGAGTCAGAGGGAAACATTCTGCAGAAAAACCCCTGATAACTAAATATAAGAGTAAAAAAAGACAGAAGCTGACTGTGTTCAGACTCCAGGAAATAAATCTAGATACATAAATATTTATTGTTTGTTTATTTATTACCTCCACCAGGAAGGTTTTGTTTTCATGACCATATATTTTTATTTATTAATCTACAGAATCATTTAAAATGCTGAGAGGAGATCCTTCCTGTCCACATCTAGGAGATCCTTCCTGTCCACATCTAGAACCCTCTACAGGAGATCCTTCCTGTCCACAGGAGATCCTTCCTGTCCACATCTAGAACCCTCTACAGGAGATCCTTCCTGTCCACAGGAGATCCTTCCTGTCCACATCTAGAACCCTCTACAGGAGATCCTTCCTGTCCACATCTAGAACCCTCTACAGGAGATCCTTCCTGTCCACAGGAGATCCTTCCTGTCTACATCTAGAACCCTCTACAGGAGATCCTTCCTGTCCACAGGAGATCCTTCCTGTCCACAGGAGATCCTTCCTGTCCACATCTAGAACCCTCTACAGGAGATCCTTCCTGTCCACAGCTAGAACCCTCTACAGGAGACCCTTCCCGTCCACAGCAAGAACCCTCTACAGGAGATCCTTCCTGTCCACAGGAGATCCTTCCTGTCCACATCTAGAACCCTCTACAGGAGATCCTTCCTGTCCACAGCTAGAACCCTCTACAGGAGATCCTTCCTGTCCACAGCTAGAACCCTCTACAGGAGATCCTTCCTGTCCTGTTCCTGTCTTACATTTGGTCTTGTAACTGTAACCATCACATACCAGTCAGCCTTAATATTATGACCACCCACCTAATATAAAGTAGGTCAGTCTGTTGTAACAACAAATAACTCTGGTATCATGGTATAAACATGAAGAAAATGCCGTCAGGTGTCTGTTGACATACTTTGTATTGGAACATCAGCAAACTGTTGGAGCCAGTGGACTCTGAAATGTGTGTGTGTGTGTGTGTGTGTGTGGGTTTGTATTTCTGACCTCCTGGGGACCCGTTTCCTGACTTTTACTATCTTTCTGGGGTCCGAGGGTTCTTGTGGGGACCGAAGCCTGGTCCCCATGAGGGGGACTCCCCTTTTTAGGGTTAGGGGTTAGGTTTATAGGTATGGTGTGAATAGAGTTTTAGTTAGTCTTAGGGTTAGTTATAGATCAGTAATGGTTAAGGTTAGTAAAAGGGTTTGGGTTAGGTATAAATCTAGTTACTAAAATCAATGGAAGTCAATGGACGGTCCCCATAAGGATACCAAAACACACTTGTGGGTGTGTGTGTGTGTGTGTGTGTGTGTGTGTGTGTGTGTGTGTGTGTGTGGGTTTGTATTTCTGACCTCCTGGGGACCCGTTTCCTGACTTTTACTATCTTTCTGGGGTCCGAGGGTTCTTGTGGGGACCGAAGCCTGGTCCCCATGAGGGGGACTCCCCTTTTTAGGGTTAGGGGTTAGGTTTATAGGTATGGTGTGAATAGAGTTTTAGTTAGTCTTAGGGTTAGTTATAGATCAGTAATGGTTAAGGTTAGTAAAAGGGTTTGGGTTAGGTATAAATCTAGTTACTAAAATCAATGGAAGTCAATGGACGGTCCCCATAAGGATACCAAAACACACTTGTGGGTGTGTGTGTGTGTGTGTGTGTGTGTGTGTGTGTGTGTGTGTGTGTGTGTGTGTACAAGGGAATACTAAAGTAAGAAAAAAGAAAAATAATAAATAAATGATCCAGGTCGGTAACAGGGTGAGTTCCCAACAGGTTCTACATGATTCCAAGAACTGATCTGGATTGTTACAAAATTCCAGATATTTTGATCCAGATAAGAATAAATAGGCAACCTTCAGAGGTCTGACGTCTATGAGGGATTTTCTAGTTTCTTTTGTTAATAGCTTGTAAATGCTTGAGACTTTGTTTGGGGTGGGGTCCGTGTGGTGGGGAGGACTAGAGGGGATTATTTCTCAGCTGCTCTCTGCTGGAGGTTTTCTCTAAATGTCATCAGCTGCTGGATACAAGAAACAGTGAAAAACAGAAGCCAGAAGAACCAACATGGTGTCACAAGCAACATTTTATATAAAGTTGTTGTGAGATGATTAACAAACAGGATGATGAAGCCAGCGCTAAGATCTGAATGTTTTAGCAGAAATATTTCATTATTAATACTGTTTTAACAAACTGCAGTGGTCAGCTGCAGCATCTAATTTTAAAAATTCAAATGAAATATATTATTTTTTCAACCGTTTCCACATTTTGACTTTTATTTTCAATTTTAATTTCTGCAATCAGAAAAACACGCCAGCTAACAACAATTAAGAGGAGCCCCCCACCCCCCCGATATTTACTGTTACGCTGGTTATTTTGAGCCAGATATTAATCAGAAAAAGATTTTCCAGCTCTTGTTTTTGCCAGACATCCGTGTGTTCAGAGCAGCCCGTCGATGAAGTAAACAAGCAATCCCAAAAGATACAAACACAGAGCTCATGGCCCACTGTGGACAATCTGATGAGGAAAGACTGAAAACTCACTCATGCATCATGCTGACGCCCCCTCAGCATGTGTGCAGCAGGGTTATGTGTGCCAGACTGCACACTGTAGATCCTCTCACAACAGAGAACGGCAGGATTTGGAAATTCACTTGAATACTCAGACCAGCTCAGTGTGTGTTCACACAAGGCTGCATGTGAGTGTTGGGAAACAGGATGATCTGGTCGTCTGAGGTAAGCATGATGAAATCAGGGAATCGGTTATGAAGTCACTCCTGACAACCCACCAGCTACAGCAGAAGTTAAATAAGTTAAAGCAGAACTAAGTAAGTTTTTTCACCTCAATAAATGTTTTCTAGAGTCCCTGTGGGGGTAAACAAGGACTTGGCGGGGTGATTCGTGGGTCCCTCCCCTCCCTCCGGGGTCTGTGTCCGGAAAGCAGCACTTGCAACTTTCAGTGGATCGGACCCGACTAATCTCGCGAGAACAAACCTGCTTTACGGCACTCACACTCACGTACATAAATACAAGCATGAAGCCCTTGTCGTTGTTAGCAACGCCACCCTTAGGAGCGCAAAGATGACAATAATACTCACCTGTCGAGACATTTTCTTGGTTTTGTTTTTCTTTCTTCTTGCAAAAGCGTTCTCTGCGCGTTGTTGTTGGGGGGGCGGTGGCGG
Organism: Pachypanchax playfairii; assembly: GCA_006937955.1. NCBI lineage: Eukaryota > Metazoa > Chordata > Actinopteri > Cyprinodontiformes > Aplocheilidae > Pachypanchax > Pachypanchax playfairii. The sequence goes on along the minus strand of SSNP01000042.1, from coordinate 2,977,762 downwards.
GGTGGAGGGGGTGGGGTCTGCGGCAGGGGAACGTTACGACAGTGAGCTTTCACAGGGGACCAGTAGGGAGAGAGCGAGAGCAAAACTTACTTAGTTCTGCTTTAAGTCCCTGAGGTCACACTCTGCAAGATGCTGTTAATAATAGTGACAATGACCACTGGGTTTATGTCTGAGTCTCCGTGAGACTGACTACAGTAAGAGCTGAAGATGACATTTATCTGTGTATTATTGATTCATACATCTGAGTGTTAAATTTTATGTACCTGCATTAATATTCTTGTATTTGGGGCTGCATCTATCTCGGCTGCTGGAGCTAGGCCCCGCCCCCCCATGATTTGGAACAGGAACAAATGGGTGGATGGACGTATGTTTTTATATCTCAGTTCAGACTGCTGTATTTATTTGATAATAAAAGACATTTCTTCATGCATCAGTCCCTAAAAATATGACTTCTGACTTTCAGCAGCCTCCTCTGTAGACACCAGGTATAGAATGTGATATGACATCCACGCCTGTTTCTCTGTGCTCCATTTCTCCATAGCATTTGCTAGCATTTTTTTGTTCTTTTTGAGTATTTCTTGCTAGCTTTTTCTTCTGGAAATATTTTCTAAATACTTTTCTTCTGATTTGGGTGCTGTGCTGATTGAGTTCTTTTGCTTGATTTGATCCCTGATGAGTTAAAAGAAGAAGACGTGGATGCAGAACAGGAGCAAAGTGAAGAGAGAGAAAGAGGAAGTTTAAACCTTCACTTCCATCAGTCATATTGACAAATGTGAGATCTCTTTGTTAACAAAATGGATGAACTTGAAACTCTGTTGAAGACCCAGTCAGAGTATCAGGAATGCAGCATGACGTGTTTTACTGAGACATGGCTAAAGGGACATATCCTGGACTCCAGTGTGTTTCTGTCTGGCTTTCAAATAATACGGACAGACAGAGATTTGAAGAGGAGCAGCAAAAGAAGAGGAGTTTGTGAGTTGATCACATCTGCAGTCACCTGTTGGGGGCGGAGCATCAGAGCAGGTGACATGATGAGGCTGAACAGATTGATAAGGAGAACTGATTCTGTCCTGGAGACTGAACTGGAGTCTCTTGAGTTGATTGTCCAAAGGAGGATGAAGACCATGATGGAAAACCCTCATCATCCTCTTCAGAACACAGTAACTCAACAACAGAGTGTCTCAGTCAGAAGATTCTTCATAATCCGCTGCAGCACAGAACGTTACAGGAGATCCTTCCTGTCCACACCTAGAACCCTCTACTGGAGATCCTTCCTGTCCACACCTAGAACCCTCTACTGGAGATCCTTCCTGTCCACAGCTAGAACCCTCTACAGGAGATCCTTCCTGTCCACACCTAGAACCCTCTACAGGAGATCCTTCCTGTCCACACCTAGAACCCTCTACAGGAGATCCTTCCTGTCCACACCTAGAACCCTCTAGAGGAGATCCTTCCTGTCCACAGCTAGAACCCTCTACAGGAGATCCTTCCTGTCCACACCTAGAACCCTCTACTGGAGATCCTTCCTGTCCACACCTAGAACCCTCTACTGGAGATCCTTCCTGTCCACAGGTAGAACCCGCTACAGGAGATCCTTCCTGTCCACACCTAGAACCCTCTACAGGAGATCCTTCCTGTCCACACCTAGAACCCTCTACAGGAGATCCTTCCTGTCCACACCTAGAACCTTCTACTGGAGATCCTTCCTGTCCACACCTAGAACCCTCTAGAGGAGATCCTTCCTGTCCACAGCTAGAACCCTCTACAGGAGATCCTTCCTGTCCACACCTAGAACCCTCTACTGGAGATCCTTCCTGTCCACACCTAGAACCTTCTACTGGAGATCCTTCCTGTCCACACCTAGAACCCTCTACTGGAGATCCTTCCTGTCCACACCTAGAACCCTCTACTGGAGATCCTTCCTGTCCACAGGTAGAACCCTCTACAGGAGATCCTTCCTGTCCACATCTAGAACCCTCTACAGGAGATCCTTCCTGTCCACACCTAGAACCCTCTAGAGGAGATCCTTCCTGTCCACAGCTAGAACCCTCTACAGGAGATCCTTCCTGTCCACACCTAGAACCCTCTACTGGAGATCCTTCCTGTCCACACCTAGAACCCTCTACTGGAGATCCTTCCTGTCCACAGCTAGAACCCTCTACAGGAGATCCTTCCTGTCCACATCTAGAACCCTCTACGGTAGATCCTTCCTGTCCACAGGTAGAACCCGCTACAGGAGATCCTTCCTGTCCACACCTAGAACCCTCTACAGGAGATCCTTCCTGTCCACACCTAGAACCCTCTACAGGAGATCCTTCCTGTCCACACCTAGAACCTTCTACTGGAGATCCTTCCTGTCCACAGCTAGAACCCTCTAGAGGAGATCCTTCCTGTCCACAGCTAGAACTTTCTATAATGGCTCCTTGAAGAAGACCTGAGCTACAACAACACTTAATTTCCCTTCGGGGATTAATAAAGTATTTTTGATTTGATAATAATCATGTGACCTTGTTACAGTTTTCAATCCATATCTACAAAAGAACAGATTCATATTCAGCCTCATGCTGTTTTCATAAACTGTAACTGTAAACTTGGACTTTGTGAATTCATGAAGTTGTAACTTTTTACTCTCAGAGAACAGATCTACGTGTTTATTGGCAGAAACAAGAGTTTACAAATTGCTAATGAACTGCATGAACTGCAAATGATGAATACACATCTTTTGACAGGAACCTCCTTTATGAAGGCTGTGCTCCTGTTCTCCAGTTTAGCTGTTCACAACCTGTTGTTGTGGTGGTTTTTCAGTGTGTTACACTGAAGGTAAAATCTTTCATCTCTTTTCTTTTACCAAAACATTCAAATAAAAAAGGTTTTAAAACTTCACATCATGGTTTATAAAATGCTTGTTGACACAATTATTCTGATTTCTCAGACATCTGTGGAGAAAAGGGGGAAATCCTTCAGCCTGAGTGTGACCTGAAGCAGCCAGCTGACGCCAGCGCTGACATGCCCACCGTCAGCAGTGACACTGATAAATATAGTCATTACAGTAACAGTTCAGATGACGTGACCTGTTGACGGGGGTGTTGCTACGACGGCTGATGAGTCTGTGGTGTTTCTCTTTCTATTTCTTTACTCTGATTTTGACTGAATGAGATCAGTCTCATGTTACAACATGTGACCTGTTATCACAAATTTTATTCTACAAACATCAAAATGATGCTTTAAAATAAAAAATGTTGTTAAATCATCTTCAGTCATCCTGACTCGTGGAAAATGCTTTTGATGCAATCACATGAGGCAAAATAACAAGTGTGACGCAGCTTTAGGTGTAAAACTGGGGGAGATTTTCAGTTTTCTAACAGTGTTAAAGAATTTGTTTAAAGAATCCCTTCCATTAAAAACAGTTTTTCTGAGGTTTCTGTTGAATATTTTAGCTCCACAGGTGTTCTTACCTTCATAGTGGGTGTGAAAACAGGTCAACAACTTCTCTTTCAGTTTTAATCTCTTAAACTACGCAGGTGGTGATAAAACCCGAGTTCTCCCGAGTTCTAACGGTCTGTATCTGTTTCATCACAACTCCTTTGTTCGTTAGTATTCATCAGCTCCTGCAGTTGAAACCACGCCTAGCATGCTGCTGGCTAAAAGCTGTTAGCATAACGCCTAGCATGCTGCTGGCTAAAAGCTGTTAGCATAAGATGTAGCAAACAGGAAGAGAGAACTTCTGATGTTACCATGTGCAGCAGGAAAGGAAACAGTATACCTTGCTCTGGTAAGCTAGTTTGTTAGCCAATCAGAGTCCAGCAAATTAGCATAATGAATATGAACAAGCTGCTGCTCGAGGCCTGACAAATCTTCACGCAGACAGATTGAAAGGTCTGTTAATCAGTGTTTCCTGATGTTTTTTAGATATAAAATGTTTCATATTACTGGTTAATACTTAAGAAATAACCACAAAGTCCGAAAATTTGTATGAAATGGCCTCTTTAAACAAAGTTACTACAATGAAATTGTAGATCAAATTACAACTAATAATTTATGCAGTGTATGGAAGAATTTGGGAATTTCATAGTTGGTATTTTCCAGTAGATCTGGAGGAACTGCACAAAGAGAGGAGAGTAAGCTTACGCTGAACACCTTTGACCTCTGACCACTCAGATGGCATGACATTGAAAACCATCATTCATCAACAGGTGATCGAGTCACATGGTAAAGAATTACCTCAGAAAACTTAAATTCTGTAGTATCAAATTACATTAATGAAAGACCAAAAGTTTCTCAGTGAAGAGAAGCTTTGTAATCCTGGACCAGTATCCATCAGTGGAAACATGTTGTGGTCTGATGTTCCAGATCTTTTGCATCAGTTGGTTTCAGTGTTTTTATTATTATTAGTTTTTGTCCCAAAATGAAATGGTCCTTATCTTCCAAGGTCTCTGGTCAGTGAGTGCAGCTGTGGAACAACATGAGAGTGAAGCTCTATCAACACAGACACTGTTATTACTTTCACTGTTTTTCTCTCCTGCGGTCATGCTAACATGTTTACAGTATGAACAATGAAGGTCTGAGAAATGACTTGAGACATAAAGACCTTCCTTAAACACATAATATGTTTGACTTGTGTTTAAATCTGACCAGACCAAAAGGACTTTGGATGATCGAGCAGCTGCTCAGTTAAATATTTGAACCTGGTTTCATCTGCATTGATGTGAACTTAGAAAATGATTGTGTTACTGTGTTACAGTGAAGCAGGATGCTCGTATGTGTGTGTGTGTGTGTGTGTTTGTGTGTGTGTGTGTGTGTGTGTGTGGGGGGGGGGGTTGTATGTGTGTGTGTGTGTGTGTGTGTGTGTGTGTGTGTCCTCCACACATCTCCTTTAAAGCCTTCCCACCCCACATACACACACATTGTATTTTCACATGTTTATTTTGAGCAGCTTACTGTGATAGAGGCTGGAACCATGACTGAGAGGGGAGAGGGGGAATGGGCAGGACCTGGCAACCAGGCATATGGAGAGAGAGGGGGGGGGAGAGAGAGAGGTGGTGAGCTGCTATAAAAGGAAAAGCCTGAGCGGTTTGTGGCAGAAGCTCAAGAAGACTGAGACTGAGACGAGTAAAGTCTGGAGAGCTGAGAGAAGTTGTTGACAGTCTGAAATCAGTGTTTCCACCAGCGTGCCTGCAGTCAGAGATTTTTTGGTTCCTTTTTGATGGACTTTTGCTTATTTTGCTCTTGATATTGAGGTTTTTTTTCTTCTTATCAGACAAGACTCTTTAAACACTTCAGTTTTGTGACTGTAAGAAAAACAGAAGCCCTACGTTTGTTAGATCTGATTAAAATTAGATTTTTTTCCTTGGCTTCTGTTCTGCTCTGCCATGGCTGTTGTACGTCAGATGGTTGTGGGGTCCTCTGGCCTCCATGGCCTGCCAGGGCACTTTATGGCTGCTGCCATGGAGGAGTTCCCTCAGCAGTTACCCGTTCCTGAGGGTCTGGCAAAGGGCAAAAGCCGCTCCCGCAGACCTCGTGAGGCTCGTTTCAAAACGCAGCCTGTCACCTTTGCTGAGATTGCAGAGGTAGAAGAAGAAGGTTCATCCCCCCTGGAAGAGGAGCGGGCACGTCGTTCCTTCTTGCAGTCTCTGGAGAACCTCCGGCGGAGCACACAAACCCTCCACTGCCCTCCTGGTGTCCATCGCAGCTGCACCCCCACATCCACACAGGCCAGCCTGGACTCCAGTGACTCCGACTCCACCCAGTGAGGGTTTCTACACACCGTCTCCTGGCTCTGATATTCATCACCGCAGATGGAGGCCAACCAAACTCACCAGCCAGTCTGCTAACAAGCCTGTATGTGTAAGCTGCTGCTGTCAGACAAAAGTCTGCACTTAGTTCACTAACAAGGTTCACTTCATGAACACCAGCAGATCTCCACCACAGGTTGGTTTAACAGCTGTACAGATGTGCCTCATGTTCCGGTAGCAGACACCACTGTTCCTTTTCTACAGCTGCCAGACAAAAACTTGAAATATGACAGATATTATTCTATTTTCAAGTTTAATAGCACTTTTGTCAATCCAGATTTTTCGACTGATCGCTGAAAGAACTGGTAATTAATGTTAGTATTGTGACTTTGAACACTGTAAATACACTGACAGAGAAAATACTGTGCTGAAAGTGACCTGGCCGTCACGAGGCTGTACCATCATGAAGCTTCAGCTGGAGTCCCAACTCGTGTTTTCCAGCTTCACAGTCTGTTAAATTAGGGCTGTTACTTTAAGTTCTGAACAGATAATGTCTTTATTTTATATGTATTTATTATATTATTTTTGTTCCTAACCAAGTGGACATCTAGATGTTATATATTATTTTACTTTTGGAATTTTTGTCACTTTGACTTTTGGAAAAACTGATAACCTTTATACTTTGTGATTGTTTCACGTGATATATGTTCAATGGATGTACTTTAATAAATATTTTCAAGTAAATGAAGTCATTTTCTCTTTATTACACTTCCACTTATCCCTTTGTCAGAAAAAACATTAAAACATTTAAAGATAAAGAGTTAAGGGTTAGTGAGCAACACCAGCTGCCATCTCTTAACACATTATTTGTGATCTTTATGAGTGAATCACTGACTCAAATGTTTTGAAAAAACTTTTCAAAATAAGAGTGTCCGGTCCAAACAGAAGTCTTGAGACTTGGTCTATAGAGGAAAGAGAGGTTTGATGTTTATGAGGTCAGAAAAAAAAATCCAAGAAAATGAAGATCAGCTCACTCCAATGATGCTAAAAAGATTAAATTTACATCTAATTTAGACCCTAACAGGATGATCAGCATGACTAACAGCTGATACAACGTTTGTTTGGGAACAAGAGTCCTCTCCACCACAGGAAAGCATCTGCTCAATAATTCCACCCACATCATGCAAAGCAAACCTGTTTGTGTTATTGTGTGTTTTGCATTTTTATCAATCTGTTCATGGCACAGACAACTTCCTGCCTGGTGTCCATGTAAACTGCTGAGTTTTCAGAAACACAATTAAAATTAGAGTAAAAGTCAATAAAGATGCAAAACTGAAGGACAGTTCCGAGCTACTAAAGTTTTATTTTACACAATCACGTTGTTTAAAGCGTGTGCACATGATACTGTACATCTGTATTTAATGTCTTTTAAAATTTAAATTTCACCATGTTTTTTACCACGTTTGTTCAGCTATTTGATAAAGCAGTTTGATTTAGTCAAAATGTGTTTTAAAATACTTTTTCTTTGTTTTAGACTTTTTTTTTCACCTAAAAACTAAAACTGTAATTTTTGTTATATTCAGACAGATTTTTAACAGATTTCACAACACAAAAAGTTTTTGGATTATTTCATGAAACTTTTTATACGTTTACATTTGCTCATTTTTTATTGGTTTTGATCCAAAACATCAGATGTTGGATCCAAACACGTTAGTCAGCGTGTGATAAAACTACATGGTCTGGACTGAATTAACAGTCACATGGTGCATGAACAGAACAAACTGTCTGCAGACATATTTTACCAATGACAACTTTTAAACATTAAAATATTGAAACCTTTGTTTTGAAACCATCTCTCCAATTGCTGGTGTTTCCTCAGCAGCTGCATTCAGCTAGAACTCTCCACATTGTCTCCCCCTGCTGTTGCAGCGTGGAACTTATTATGAACATTGAACTGGTTACTGTGTCTGTGTCAGAAAAGGTTGGAGGTTTACATGGTACTGAATTTAGCCCCTGCAAAGTCCTGGCATTCATATATAATTTAACCAGGATGTGTAGAGTAATAAAAAACTCTGCCCTCCTGCTTGTCGGCTCTACTGAAACCGAACATCAAAAATCTGGGGGTCATTTTTGACTCTGACCTCAGATTTGATGTCCAGATTAATCAGGTTGTTAGATCCTGTTTTTTCCTCCTCCGTAGGCTGACCAAGCTAAAACCAATTCTGAGGAGAAAAGATCTTCACTCAGTCATCCATGTGACATTGTGACATCACGCCTTGATTACGCCAACTCTCTGTTACATGGTGCTCCTTCATCCGCAATAGTTCGTCTCCAGTTAGTACAAAATGCTGCTGCACGATTTTTAACTGGGACTACTTTGAAACATCATATCACCCTGTACTGGCTAATCTGCACTGGCTGCCAATCCGCTATTGGATTAAATTTAAGATCCTTTTATTTGCTTTTAAATCTTTGCATGCGCTCGGGCCACCCTACTTGGTGCAGCTTCTCTGTCCCTATGTCCCGAGGCGTTCCCTGAGGTCCTCTGAGCAGCACTTGCTGCAGGTTCGTCCAGCCCGCTATAAGGCCTGCGGTGAGCGGGCGTTCTCAGTTTGCACCCCTAGTTTATGGAACCAGCTCCCCCTGACGGTCAGACTCGCCCCATCTCTTAGTATTTTTAACATCCGTTTAAAGACTTACTTTTATTCTCAGGCTTTTAACTCTGTTGGGGCAGTCTAACCCCTTGCTGACCTTATTTTATTGTTTTTATGTTTATTTTTATCTCTGTATTTGTTGTTTTTATTTGTGTACAGCACTTTGGTCTGCGTCACTGCAGTTTTTAAATGTGCTTTATAAATAAATTGATGATGATGATGATGATGATGATGATGATGATGATGATGATGATGATGATGATGATGATGATGATGATGATGATGAAAACAATTTATTATTATTTTCATTTTCTTTCAATACAACACTATATAAGAGAAACATGTACCCCTCAGAACTAAAGTAATATCATGGTGTATAAGTCCGCAGCATCTCTGTGACATATGACCTCACTGACCTGACAGTTAATAGCCACAATCACATGAACCGGAAAAGTTTGCAAAACACAAATCTACAGAAAAATCTGTTATATGGAAGAAAATGTGGAGGTTTAAGGTCGTGCAAATGTGGCTGAGCTTCTCTGCAGGCCCTCCATCCTGTTAAAAAAAAACAAGAAAAGAATCTTTAAAAATAATCTGTGAAACTTTTCTAACATTGGTCAACTTTGTAAGCTACTCTTACGCTTCTGTTTTGAAAGTTTCATGAGTTATTCTGTCCTCATTTGCTCCTTCGGGACATTCATTGATGTCTTTTATGCCGAGGACGGTCAGAGCTGTTGGAACAAATGGTTCCATAAGTGTCTGTGCAGGTTTCAGCAATGAAATATCATTCCTCTCAACAGCAGCTTGTAGTACAGAGTCTAAATGAGTGAAATAAACTAACTGTATTGTATTTGTGAGGTTTTATAAAGTGGATTCCATGTCTGCTGCTAATTATGTTGTAATAACACTACACATAACTCAGGTGCACAAATAACACTGAGGTAACCGAGGCGTTCAAATAAAACCTGCAAATATGTAAAATAAATGCATATCATTTATTAGCCACATTTTGGGAACCACAGAATAAACAGATTTTAGATCTAGACATCAGCTTCATTAAAAATAAACAAATATTTGTTTATTACCTCAGATAAATAAAAAATAAATTGCACCTCAGTTCCCCCCATCATGTGATTTACACCAAAAGTAACAGTCTCACCTTTGTTGTATTGACATTATCAGATTTCCTGACCATGAAAAAGCTTTTAACAGTTGGATTGACATTGATCATATTATTAGTTCAGTAGGTGGTTTTCTTCTGGATCCAGAACTTTAGAAGGAACATCAGATCTGTTTCCAGAGTCTCGACTATCTGTTGGTGTTTGTTGAAGGTTTATAACATTGTTTGTTCCTGCAGAAAAATTCCAGCGGTTCAATTATTAATTATTTTATTTTCTGGATCAAAGTATCTAATGATCTAATTCAGTCCTTGATCCAGTTTAGTCCTTTATCCAGATCAGGCCTTGGTATCATGTAGAACCTGCTGGAAACTCATCCTGTATTTTTTGTCAGGAGACGCTCGGTGGAGAGGAGCGTCTTGAGGGGAGCGTGGTCTACACCCGACTGAGTGTGAGCCGACCCGGGATTCTGACAGAATATGCAGGAGGTAGACTTGGGAGGCGAGACAGGTAGCAGGTGGAGCGAGGATCTGATGGTGCTCGCTACCAGGAAGGGAAGCGAACGGGGAGCGGGGTTAACTCGTGTGAGCCGGATGGAAGTAGGTTTGAAGAGCAAACTGGACTACTAAGGACGATAACTGTAGCACGGAGGCTGACAGGAGCTCGTGGCAAACTGGAAGTATGACTGAGCACTGGCCAGGTGAGTGAATGAGTCTCTTATAGATGTGGGACGGACTGCTGGGACGTGGAGCTCAGCTGTTTGGTGTCTGTCGTGATGAGCTCCTGACATTTTTGCTCCGATCACCTGGACCATTTATTGTGGAGTTACATAAAGATGTTAAAAACAGCTTCTAGTATCTCACAATGATGAAGGATCTTTAAAAACATTCCTGATCCAGACAGTGACCCAGATCCCCCCCCCCCAAAAAAATATCTACTCACTTCCTCTTTGGACCATTTCTGGCCTTTCCTTGAAAATGGCATCAAAATCCAGAACAGACAGACAGACTCTGGTGAAAACAACCTCCTGTTTGAGGTAATAATGTTACTCTGATACTTTATAAATATGAACAAAGTTCTAAACATCACATTATGTGAGAGATCACAGCTATCACTTGTGAATGTGTGTAGTGAAAGAATAATCAACAGGGAAACTGCTGTCACAAAAACTAGTTTTACTTGAGCTTAGTCATTCTTCATAAAGATTGAATCCCAGTTTGTTTATGGACTGTGTGAGTTTCTGCAGCCCTCACCATGTTTGTGCTGTTCACAGGTTATATGGTTCTGATGCGCAGGGTCCAGGATACTGAAGACTGCATCCAGGTTGGAGCTGTTGAACAGGCTGGGTCCACTTGCACCTGTCTGTTGACAAAACTTCACCTGCTCCAGCTGCTCGATCAGGAACTCTCTGGGATTCTCTAAGACACATCATCGTGACATCATCATGAAAAACATCATGATCCGGATATAATTTTGCATCATCAAAACAATATATACATGTAACTACAGTGTTCTTAAAAAGCAGCAAAAATCATGAAGCATTGATTCAAATTACTAAAGTTCCCTCTAATTTCATACAAATAAAACAGTAAAACAAAATTCGCTCCTTGAAGTGACGCGAACATAAACAAGTTTGCTAGCTGTTTTAGAAACTGTGTTAACAACAAACAGTGAATGTTTCTGTTTGGAAACTCGAACCGGGTCTGTGAAACAGCAGCATGCTGGTCAGGTTCTCCATTAACTCCAGAATTTTGTGTTTCTTTAGATACTCCGCAGCATTTTGCTCCATCTCGCTCGCCATCGTTCCCGCTTGTTTACACCTGTTGCTATGATACCCGGGTAGGTTCCCTTTAGTCAATATTTTTCATAAATAATCAATAGTTGAAACTAATCTTCATTTTTAGTGTTTCTCTCGTTATTTTTGATAACTGATTTTTTGTGACTGAGGTTTTAAGTAAATTAGTTTTTCAAAACAATGGCATACTGCCCTCTGCTGGCAGCTTGTCTGTACTGCTCTCTTTAGCATACTGCCCTCTGCTGGCAGCTTGTCTGTACTGCTCTCTTTAGCATACTGCCCTCTGCTGGCAGCTTGTCTGTACTGCTCTCTTTAGCATACTGCCCTCTGCTGGCAGCTTGTCTGTACTGCTCTCTTTAGCATACTGCCCTCTGCTGGCAGCTTGGTTGTACTATGCTCTGGTGGCATACTGCCCTCTTGTGGCAGCTTGGTTATAGTGTACCCTGCTGACAGCTTTTTGTACTTTTTTTGTATTCAGTTTTTTTTAAAGCTATCTATTCTTGATGTGTAATTTTTCTGACCGCTATGTGTCTGTTTACGTTGCATAATGTCTATGGCTGCAGCTGCCTCCTCGCCCATCCCTCTCTAAAATGATACCGGCTTTGAGTGTGACCGGCTGATGATTGACTGTTATGCTCTAAGTCCCGCCTCTTGGTGTGTTAGATTTATCAGTCAGCTCGTGCTGGAGAGGCGGAAACATTTGATAACTTACACCTCCCTTTTCCAGGTACTTTAAATAAGCGTTTTTACTTTTAATGTTTTTAATCAAGCTTGACATTAGTTTTGTCTTATTTTCTGTGATATGACTGTGTTTATAAACTTTTATAGTATCACTCGTTTAAATAGGAAGCTTTTAATATCTTGTATATTATACCTTCTGTCATTGTATTCATCGTTTTTATTGTTGACAAACAAACCACATCCATCCCCCACACTTTTGAAAAGCTTGTTACACCATTGAGACCAATAACTTCACAGTCTCATGAATCATCAAACAGCTAAGACACAAAATACAGTGAAATTCAACTTTTAATACACAAGTATCAGTGAGTATTTCCAACATGTTTCCCCTCCGTGCTGCAAACAATCACCCTGATCCCTGGATCAAGCGACACGTTTCTGAAGCATGTTCTTTCTGTCAGACGTATCAAACCAGATGGCGGGGGAAGGGGGGGGGGGGGGTAACAGGGTTCAGCCCAGACTGGGTCCTTATCCTGGACCATCCCTGCTTATTTCTTTAGAATAAAACAGAAAACTTTCATGAGAGAGAGCCCTGTCCATCAGTAAGTTACAGCTTCATCTCTGAAAGGTACATTTGAAAGCAGAAGAAGAAGAGTCCACAACGGTCCACATCAGTCCACATTCTGTCCAGTTTTAAGCTTCTGTACAGCAGCAACAGCTTCTTCTCTCACTTTGTAGCCCTGAAGTTCCGTCTGAAGCTCTCCAGGTTTTGGTGGGACTTCAGGTATGCTCTGAAATATGAAATCAATCCACGGAATCTTTAACAATAAATAAAACACTAAAGCTAGACAGAAACTGATAAAACTGAATCATATCTAAAAACAGGAAGTTTATCAGATACGCAGAATTACAACAACTTCTTCACGTTTCTTTACATAAAAACATTTTGCACGTGTTGACTGATTATATCTGCAGGTGAAAGATGTTCCCTCACCAGATCAGGTAGGTAGTACTGATGGACGACCTGCGCTCCTGCAAACATGGACAACATGCTGGCTGCAAACATCCGGATGTACCGAGGCCACGAGACTCCTGCTGGCATCTTTACAGGCTGATGTGATCTGAATCCACCTGGACAGGAGCATGTGGGACATTTATAGCTGCTCTTTTTCATCCTTTTCACAATTTAAATTTGTTTAAAGTAAAATAAGTAGCCATGCTGCTTTAACTGCACATAAATGAAAAGAATACTGGAATAAACTGTAAATACAAAATAAAACATGTCCTTTATATCCGTTCTTGGTAAATGATTCATGCAGTTGTTTCATTTCACTTATAAAATGTTCTGTAGTGTTTGGATTCTGCTCTGCATTCAGGTCCTTATCACCACCATGATCATCATCATCATCATCATCAGGTTCATACAGTCGAAACTAAAAGTTTGCTGCTTCAATAGCAGACTGGGTGCATAAAATAAGGGTGATGCTTGTAATCATTGTTCTTCCTCATAACCATGGTAACCGTAGCTACCTGCAAAGAAACATGTGCAGCGTCATTGTATTGCATGAAAAGAGCTTCACAGGCAGGATATTGTTACTAGTAAAATGCACCTAAATCAACCTTTTATCATCCAGAACTTTAAGGAAAGATGTTTAACTGTTGTGAAGAAGCTTCAGGGTGCCCAAGAAAGTCCAGCAAGCACCAGGACCGTCTCCTAAAGGTTATTCAGCTGCAGGATCAGAGAGACACCAGAGCAGAGCTGCTCAGGACTGACAGCAGGCAGCTGAGTGTATCTGCACTGTGAGGTGAAGACTTTTAGAAGATGGTCTGGTGTTAAGTAGAGCAGCAAAGAAGCTGCTTCTCTCCAAAAACCACCAGGGACAGATTGATGTTCTACATGAGATCCAGCAAGTGGACTGATGAGGACAGGGGTCAAGTAATTGTATCTGATGAAGCTCCTTTCTGATTGTTTGGAGGAACTGGGAAAAGATTGTCTGGAGAAGAAAAGGTGAGTGTGTCCATCAGTCCTGTGTCATGCCAACAGTAAAGCATCCTGAGACCTTCATATGTGGAGCTGCTGCTCATCCAATGGGGGGGGGGGGGGGGTCTCATTCACAAAAACACAGCCATGAATAAAGAATGTTACCAAAACATCCTCCTACAGCAACTTCTTCAACCTTCCAAGAACAGTTTGGTGAAGAACCTTTTCCAGCATGATGGAGTTCCGGGTCATCAGGACAAGTCATGACTCAAGGAATGAAACATTTAAATTTTGGGTCCATGTCCAGGAATCTCCCCTTAAATCCAATAGAGAACTTGTGATCAATCCTCAAGAGGCGGGTGGACAAATAAAAACCCAGTTTGATTATGAAAGAATGAGCTGCATCAGTCAGGATTTGGACCTGAAGTTGATTAACAGCAGGGTGAGTTGTAGCGGTCTTGAAAAGAAGGTCCAACACTATAAATATCAACTCTTTGCATTAACGTGATGTAACTGTCATTAAAAGCCTTTGAAACTTGTGAAATGATTGTAATTAAACTTCAATACAGAAACAACTGACACAAAGTTCTAAAAAATCTGAAGCAAAAAACTTTGTGAAAACCGATGTAATTCTCAAAACGTCTTCCATCAACTGATGGAATCTAACTCCAAAACTTTACACACTATAACATGTTACATGTGAAACGCCTAAAAATCAGCTGTAATTTAGAAAGATACAAACAGAATGACTTGAAGTGACGCTTGTAAAATCTTACCGTATAAATCACTCCAACAAACAGGTGAATATCACCTGTGTGAGCGTGTTTTTCACCATTTTAGTTTCTGACATTGAGACACGAGCACGTCGCTCTGTTCAGCTAACACTGTTGTGATCTTAAAATATGAAGAGCTCTCACTCTGTGCATACTTTTGGATCCCATTATAGTAGCGATATCCTTCTTGTATTTTCGCTTCGTTTCAGATTAATCCATTAGATTTAAGTAAAATCTAATAAATTAATCTGAATGTATTTTGTTTTTCATTAAAAAAAATTATGGGAAGACAGAATACATTTTGAAACCTGTTGGAGAAACATGTTGCTTCTAGTGTTTTCAAAAGCTACGCTACACCAACTAAACATGATAAATATGTACCTGTTGTGTAACATTATTGACAATATTGTCAAAGAGTAACAATCTTTTAGTGAACACCTGAATTGCACGATTGAGATAAAAAAAATCACAACCTCCCTTAATTTTGAGCGAGTTAAATTTAGTGTAGTGTAGTTACTCTTATGAAAACATAACATCGTTGGTAGAACTCTTCTTCGTTGTTTTTAATTCATGTTAGCGCATGCGTAATGTTTTCGTTTGTTTCCCCTCAGCGACAGAGAGTAATAACGCTGTCGACGCTTTAGGTTGTATTATATCAACAATTTTTAGATATTGTCGAATCGTTACACAGTGAGCTGGACTCTGATTACTATTTATTAACAATATATATAATATAGCAGCTATTCTACATGTAAAGCGTGAGACATTAGATCGTTCCTGCAGTTTCACCTCTTTGACACCAAGTGGCAGTAAAAGTATCGAGTGAACCGAGTTTGAAGAAACGTTTAAAAATCCCGAGGTCTTTGTTATGAGACGTGTTTGTTTCCTGATTAAAACTCCGGTGTGAAAATGCACGACAGGTATGTTGAAGTATTTCTACACACTTTGTTTCCGTAACATCTTACAGAATCAAGGAAAACATTTTGTATCATTAGGTTAGATATTAAACATTTATGTAAAAACGACAGATTAAAGAACAGTTTAATCCTTAGTAGATTACAGATACATACAAAATAACATGACCAATAGAAAATGTTAATTATCAAACCAAAAACAAGTCAAACTGCAGAAGAAGTGTGTTATAAATGTTTTATAGCTGCTGTTTGCTGCAGTCTGCACTATTGCACACAACAGATTCTAGACAGTTTACTTTCCAACAAGTTTATCAATAGAAAGGATAAATCATACTGACATGTGAAGGACCCTTCTGGATTCTTATCTTTGCAGGTACCAGGCCAGTCAGCAGTACCCTGAGGCATCATACATGACGCCATATCACCACATGGGTCGTGACACCGAAGGTTCAATTGAACAGCCGGTCATGGCTGGGATGTCATTCCAAAGTGACCCATCTGTTTACCACAACTACCATCCAGCCTCAGATCCATACCAGGAGCAGGTCTTTCAGCAGAGCTTCATGGATCATCTGCAGCATCCCACAGTCCAGTACCAGCCTCAGCATCAATATACAGTCCAGCAGCCATGGATTCAGCCTTCTGCTCCCCCTCAAGATAAAGAAACTACTTCCTGTAAGAGTTTGTGTGAAATTCACTTTACATCACTATAGGTAGAATGTTAAAATGTTGTGAAGAAACCTTCCTGTGTAGTAACTCAGTTTCTTCTCTCTGGTTCAGTTTTAACACAAACGAAGAAGAAAAGAGGTCGACCTCCTAAACAGCAGGAGGAAGACGAGGAGAGGAAAGAGAAGGAAGACAGTGAGGCTGATGCAGCCAAAAAAGCCAAGAGGATTCTCAACCGCTTCAACGGCATGTCAGTGGACGAAGTCATGTCCAAAACCCTGCCTGATGTCATAACCTACAACCTTGACATTTTGATAGTGAGTTATTTATGTGGAATCTGTCATAGATGTTTTTCTGTTTGATCACACAAATGGCTCTGCAGGTTTAGGCTTTTGTTGAAATTTTTACTGAAAAACTTCTTTACTTTTCTGCTCAGATTGGAATCAACCCAGGATTGATGTCAGCCTACAAAGGACGTCATTACCCAAATCCAGGAAACCACTTCTGTAAGTTAAAACTCACTAACAACAAGGAATGAATCAGTGTTCACTTCCACCAGTTTTTACCCAGCTGAGTCTCCTGACTGTCTAATTATTTTAAAGAGAAACCAAAAGGTTCAAAGATGCCAAAATAATGAAGTTCTAATAACTTGTAAAGAGTAAAAAAAGTCCTTTTGGTTTGCACAGAATTCAGATTGTGTCATTTCATTTGTTTAGTTCTGGAGATGTTGTGGCTTAGAGGGAACTGCAGCTGCTTCAATCCCAGTTCTCTGTGTTTTTAGGGAAATGTTTGTTTCTATCTGGTCTCACTGAGCAGCAGCTGAACTACATGCACGACCAGAGTCTCCCAGAGAAATACAGCATTGGCTTCACTAACATGGTGGAGAGGACCACACCTGGCAGCAAGGACCTCTCCAGGTAAAACAACATACATGATTAAAGTACTTTCTATAGGTTTCATTTCAGTTTATGTGAAGCAGCGGTTACCTATTGTTTAGCGTGCAGAATTCTCAAGCTTCTATATTCCAACATTGTCCATACAGAATGTTTGATTAATTCTCTTTGTATTTAATTTTTTTTATGTATCAGTAAGGAAATTCGTGAGGGAGGCCGACAATTACTGGACAAGCTACAGAAATACAAGCCATTGATAGCAGCTTTCAATGGGAAAGGTAAAACTATGTACATTAATAAAGTATTTATTAATTTCATCCCCAAGGGGCACTGATCTAATAAAAATAATCTAAATGCTTATCAGTATAGATCCTGGTTAAGATGCAATTTTTTTATCATATTTTTAAGGTATTTATGAAATCTTTTGCAAAGAGATATTTGGTGTAAAAGCCAAGAATCTGGATTTTGGCCTGCAGCCCTACAAAATTCCAGAAACTGGAACGGTATGTGGAAACAGGAAGTGACTGATATTTAAATTCTCTCCAGGTATTCTACAGAATCTTTACACCGTATGTTTTTTGTCCTAGGTTTGCTTCTTAATGCCGTCATCAAGCCCCCGCTGTGCCCAGTTTCCTCGTGCACAAGACAAGGTGCATTTCTATATAAAACTGAAGGAACTACGTGACCAGATGAAAGGCCTGATGGCGAGCCACGAGGTTGTGGAAACACAGTACTCGTTTGACCTGCAGCTAGCTAAAGGTAGCTTTAAATGATATGTTACAACTCTTGTTTACTGATATTTTCTGAAACAGGTTTGTAGTTTTTATAGATGTTTGTTGATGAAGCTCTAACACAGTGCTGATATCTTTGTGCTGCAGAGGATGCAAAAAGGATTGCAATCAAGGAAGAGCAAGTGGATCCAGAGTATGAAAGCTGTGGTGGTCTGAACCATGAAGCAAAGCAAAACATCTGAGGCAGTGGAGAGGAGAACAGGCCTGGATTCTGGAGCACTCAGTCATTCTATAAAAATAACTCCAGTCTGCTATGATTTCATGTTTAAAACACATACCGTACACACGTGTGATTCACAGAAATGGGCTGCGCAGGCCTGTCGCTGGACAACAGGACTATTACAGCTGTTCGCTCAACAAAGGGATGAACAGGACACATCTGTAAAGAAAAGAAACTCAGCAACAAATGGAAAGGAGCTGTTGTGTTCTTGAGTCTCTGCATTGTGATGCAGAGATGTTTCTTTTTAACATTTTGGTTTGTGTGTCCGTTTGAAGCTGTTTTTATGACTATTTATTGTATTTTGTAAATGTGATTCTGCTTATTAATTTGCATTTTGATAAAACTCATTATCTAAGGTATAAAAAGAGTGAAGTTTTCTCTTTTGTTAGTACAGCTTTATTAAATTAATATTAAAGCTGGTGTTCTTATTGTCAGACTTTCTTCATTCAATCACTTATATAAAATATAAGATTTATTACTAGAAGTAGTATTTTTACCTTTGCCAAGAAGATAATTTTTTCATCGGGGTTCAATTCGTTTGTCTGTCTGTCAGCGGGATAACTCAAAAATTGTATGAATGGATTTTGATTACATTTTCAGGAATGGTCAAAATGATCTGGATTGCTGCCTTCATTCAGGAATTATTTTAAGGATACAGACAGTACTTTCTACAATATGTCCACTTGGCAGAGGTCTGCGCTCTCTCGAGTGCTTTTCTAGTTCTTTCTTTTATTTTTTTGCAAATTCTGAACAAATGACTAAAGATTCTATGGAGTTTTACATGAAATAACAGTCAAGAGGAGCTGAGCGTTCCTGCCTCGCCATAAAAATGTCTTTTATATCATATATATATTATTTTACAAGAATACAGGAAGAATTTAAGGTGTAATTTTAAGCATCCAGATAACTAAAATGTTAACAATGCAAACCCAATGGTGGAACTCAATTTTAACACTTTGTTAGTTAAGTAATATTTAACATATTTAGAAGTATTTCACTGTCTTTTTGCTGGTTACAGCAATCGAAAAACAAATCGTTGACTTGGCCCTTTAAATACAACCAGCCAATAGGAAATTCCCTCACGGCATTTTAAACACGAGCGGCTCATACCATTGTCTGCATATGTGAGTTTTTATTTGTTATTTGTTTATGGTTTTATTTTGTCTATTTTATTACAAATATAATTTCAAGGATACTTAGTTTTACACTTGACTTAAGTATTTTTAAACATAAACTTGTCATATTAAAGTATTTTTTTTACCTTGAACTCATTGTAAAGATAAGTCTACTCCCCTCCGGATGCCTGTGGTTTGAGATCTTCCGGTGTCAAAGTTTACCGGCTGAATTGTCATGTCTTTGTTGCTTCTGTAGCGTTGCAGATCTTGGGAATTGAAGTGTGGAATAGATGGAAAAATAACAGATTCTGTACTAGAAGAGTTGTATTTAAACTTTACCCTTCACAGGTATGTTGAGCTTTGTAAAACCAGATAAAGTACGTGGAGTTTTTTTTAGAAGGGAGGTCCCAGTGAAAGAAGCCATTCAGCCGTGCTAAGTTGTTGGCTAACATTAGCTATAGTTGTGTAGCTAACGGTGCTGTTCACTTCATTGCTGTGGATTTTAATTATCTGTGTTTCAACTGACATAAACCTATATGTTCTCATAACCATGTGTTCAAACTGGTAATGTGTTAGTTTATAGATCCCAGAACATTGATGTACCATGTGTGTATTTATTATTATATTTTGTTTATGTTTGCCCTTTTTTTACGTTTTCAGTTTATTTAAAAAGTGTTCGCACATGCATTCATTTTATACTCTGGAGTAAATCTTTATGTTAAACCACATGTACATCATCTAGCTGTGTGTCCTCAATTTGCATGTTGATAAAGTCAAACCACCCAAAAGATGGAAGAAAAGCTGAATGGATCGCTGCCTGTTGTCTCCCCGGAGTATCTTCATCAGTGGTGAGTCCTCCTCCTCACCGCTGTGTGGCCAGAAAACAGTCAGTGTCCAAACGAAATGAAAACATGTGCAACAGATTATTATTTTGTTTTAATTTTTCCACCATCATTTTCACATGATAGAGATGTGACTCATGAATGATGATGGGCCATTTCTTCTGTTTGCTCTGTCACAAAGTGCAGATTACTACAGGAAACAAAGGACTGTCTCTAATCACTGTGATGATAATAATAAACACAGTTTTGATCCTTGTCTGCTGACTACCAGAAAAATACAACACAGTTTCTGCAACATCCTCTAACTTCTGTAGAATTTCCAAGCAGGTGTTTTATATATTCCAAGAATTTACAATGGCTGATTGTTGAACTTTAACTTGTGTCTTGCATCATCCCTAAAAGACAAATTATTTCCAGAAGGGTTAATTTACACTGATTCAACATAAAACTCTAAATTTTGTTTGACTAATAAGACCAAATAGATAAATATGTGGTTGAATTGTTTAAGTTCTACAAAATTTCCATTACCTTACTGTATAATGTATAATTTATAAGAGAAAATGGATAAGTTTATTTGTTTCAGGCCCACTGGTTAAGCCCTGGTCACAATGACCCACACGAAGGGCTGCAAACTTGTTATGGACCATTTAATAATAATAATTCATTTCCTATGAGCTCTTTATGTATTATAAGAATCCAGCATTTATAGCCTGTTTGTGTCCAGGTCAATTGGCCATAAAATACCTCTGTGTAGAGTCACCAGGTAAATGTCTTACAACTGTGTTGTTCATACAGATTATCATTTTGAAGAAGAAAAAACTTCCAAATTTCTGGATTTTGTATTTTTTATATTTTAGAAGGACATTTAAAAGTACTATGAAATACTGTTGCTTCCAGAAAATTACACTTGTCACTCTTCATGATGAGTGGAGCAACATGATGCCACAGCACCATGTAGTGACCTTCTGACTCTTGGTCCAGCTCATGGAACGGAGTCTGTAGAGGTTCTGTCTCTAGATCTATGGCTGTACCTGCTGTCTTCTCTCCAGGTTCTCCAGAATAAAAACAGCAGCTACAAACACTACATCTTCTCCATCTTCATCCTGCAGCTGTAGAAGGTGCAGCTGGAGGCTCTCGGCATCATCATCATCTTAAAAATTACAAACTTTCACAAATTTCCAAGCAGAATTTCAAATTAACAGACAGCCGCCATTTATATTCCTGACAAAATATGCAGAAACCTTTAGGATCTGAGTAATAACAACTTGTGGTGAGTTGCACATGGGGCCTTGACATCTTCCTCTGGTCCTTCAATACACAGAACAAGAACTCTACACTCAGCAGGTGTCAGAAAATGACCTAATTTATTCCAGAATGGCTCAAGTCGTACCTGCATATTAAACAGAAGCCGTACCAACTTCCTAAAAAGGCAGTAGGAAACTGTCCGCCTCCATGATATGTTTACAAACCTCAAATTTCACAGGAAACGGGAGATTTGTACAAACCCGTCATTCATAAGAACCTTTGTGACCAGGGCTTTAAACTCTGCTTTAATCCCGTGGTCGTTTGTGCTTCATGTTTTGGTAATTAACTCTGCATTTGATTGTAATTATTGTTCCATCACAGGGTTCGGTCGGCTCAGCAGTTTCAAGCTCTCCAGGCCCAGTACGCAAACTTCAACCCCAACCACCAGTTTCACTACCCAGAGAACCAGAGTGGAGAGGCAGCCGGGTCACACATGGCTAACCCAGATCCTATGATGGATCAGCTGGAACCTGCAAACCTGACTAAACGTACGGAGATGCTTTTTGTATAAAATATCATGTTGGATCAGAGTTTAAACTCAGTCTTAGACCTTTCTTTTGTTTCCTCATAGCTCCTGCCAAAAAAAGAGGCAGACCAGCACAACCCAAGGAACCAGGTGCACCCAAACCCCCCAAAGTCCCTAAGGCACCAAAACCACCAAAGCCACCCAAAGACCCAAATGCACCTAAAGCCAAACCAGGTCCGAAGCCTAAAAAGGCTGCTGAAGCTCAGGCTGATGGAAAACAGGAAAAGATTGACGAGAGCTTCAAGAAGGTGAAAAGGAAAGTGGATCGATTCAAAGGGATGACAGAGGAGGAGGTCATGAAAAAGACTTTACCAGACCTGCTGGAATACAATTTGGACTACGTCATTGTAAGACTTGTCTTTTAGCAGGTTAAACATGAGAACATGCTGCATTGGGGTGAATTCATCTTTGTTAGCGTGACACATCTTGTGTGTGTTTTTTCAGATTGGAATCAATCCAGGGCTGATGGCAGCTTTCATCGGTCGCTGGTTTCCAGGTCCTGGAAATCATTTCTGTAAGTTCTGACTGAAGGAGGATCTGCAGGTGTAAAACAGTGATTGTTGTGTTCACACGGACCCTCCATGGGGTCAGCTTGATGATGTCATCAGCACAAAATGAGTCTAAGAGTTTATACGACTTGGTCCTAGAATTATATGGGTGCTTATCTCACAGCTGGCCCCTCAGAATCCCTCTGGACAAGCATGATCAGGTATCTGGAGAGAAAGAGGTCTCATGTTCTCTGCTGAGACGGTCCTCCCTGCGACCCGGTTCTGTAGAAGCAGCAGAATAAGGATGGATAATGAATATAAAACAGAATAACCTGGAAACCTTTTGTTCACAGGGAAATGCCTGTATCTGTCTGGATTTACTGAGGAGCAACTCAACCACATGCACGACACGACGTTACCTGTCAAGTACAAAATGGGCTTCACCAACATGGTGGCCAGGGCAACGCCCGGGAGCAAGGACCTGTCAAGGTAGACTGCTGCGAAATAAGACAAAAGTGTAAATAAGCTTTAGCCTTGTGTGTTTTATGTAAACTCTGTTTCCATTTCTAGCAAAGAGTTACGAGAAGGAGGCAAAATTCTTGTGGAGAAGTTGAAGAAATACAAACCACTGATTGCTGTGTTCAATGGAAAATGTAGGTTTTTGTCTTCATTAGAGCAACAGCTGATGAAAATGGTTTGATCCGCTGACAAAAAGCACCTTTTCTCTTGTCAGGTATTTATGAAATGTTCTGCCGGGAGCTGTTCGGAAAAAAACCTCAAAAACTTGAATTTGGATTGCAGCCACACAAAATCCCCGATTGTGATGTGGTGAGAACTTCAATCTGTTGCTTCATGAACTTGTTAGCGAGGTTAAAAACATTTATATTTATTTAAAATGATTCTTTATAGGAGTGAAAAGATGCTTTTTGTCTGTACAGGCTCTGTATTTAATGCCTTCATCCAGCGCGCGATGTGCCCAGTTTCCTCGGGCTCAGGACAAAGTTCACTTCTACATCAAGCTGCGGGAGCTCAGAGATCAGCTGAAGGGCGTCCAAAAAAGCACCGAGATCCAGGAGGTGGACTACACGTTTGACCTGAAGTTAGCTAAAGGTGAAGTCAGTGTTAAAACACGTTCACGTTAACAGGCCACCTTTAGTGCGGTTTATAGTTGAATTACATCTGATGTGGATAATTCTTCTCTTTTGTTTAACAGAGGACGCCAAGAGGTTGGCGATAAAGGAGGAGCAGTACGATCCTGGTTATGAAGACGCTTACGGCGGCGCATATATGGAGAGAGGAGCCGATGAAGCTCCAGCTGAAAGTCAGGTCAACGGTCACTGTACGTTCTCATCTGCTGGAAACACAGGTAAACCTGAGCCCCAGACCCCCCCGCCTGTTACCTCACTCTCCCGCCCACTCACTCACTCACTCACTCACTCACTCACTCACTCACTCACTCACTCACTCACTCACTCACTCACTCACTCACTCACTCACTCACTCACTCACTCACTCACTCACTCACTCACTCACTCACCCGCTCACAGATCCAAACACACTTTTCTAAAGACGTCTTCACTCTTTCTGTACAATAAAATCTGCGTCTCAGTGTTTGTTTGTCTTGTTCGTCCTCAGGAGGATCACAGGAGGCGAGCACGTCACAAACGGGGGATCAGCTCCTGGGGGGTCAGCTCCAAGGGGGTCAGATCCCGGGGGGTCAGTGGATGAGCCAGTCCTTCGCAGATCAGATTCCAAACATAAGTGATGGACCAAAAGACGGCAGCGTGTGAAGGATTGCAGGGACGCCGGCTCAGACTTCATCCATCTGGGTTTTAGATATTTACTATAATTAGTCATGTTTGAGTCAACATGGACTCATTTAGGAGTTTTGCAGAATCTTTTTGCTGCACATTCAGTTTTATATTTTTGTGTTTTTTGGAACATGTATGATAATGTACACGCAGCAGTCATTTGACATGTGAAATCAGGGACAATGATTGACTGTCTTTCTGTCTTTGGACTGTTCTGTACTGCTCTGTGCAGCAGTAAGTATCTACATGTGAATCTACTGCATGAACAGTAGATAAAACAGGTTCTTTTTAAGCTCTTATCTCTGCAGAGAGAATGAAACTTACATTACTCCTTATGTATCATGGTGCTATGAACTAATGATGACTTGATAAGAGAGTCAGTGGCCTCACAGGGGGAAACTTTTAATGTTACACAGCTCCAAATCTGTCCTGTTTTATCTCTTTTATAATTTTGATTTAGAGATTTTAGAACTCGTTCATAAAAATGTCATTTTTATGGAATTTTATGCAACATTTATCCATTAAAATGTCCAGATGAGGCTTTTTCTGAACTACTGTTTGATCTGTATGTGCTCGTAGAATCTGGATGGATGTGAATCAGAAAAGAAACATGATTATAAATGTTCTTATGTTGAGTTTTCCTCTTTTGATAAAAATACCTGATATAATAACAGGATGGATTTTATCTCCAAAAATGTGCTAATACTTTTTAGAAATGGTCCCACTGGAGAACTAACATCAGAACATGATTCAACCACAGACGTGTGTATATTCAGTGTACCTCTGGTTGGTCTGACGTGACGTATCACGTTTCTTCTTCAGTTTCTGAGAAATGAAACTTCCTGTTTTGGGTTGTTCTGATTTGGCACCATGCTGGTTTCATCCTGCAGTTTCTTCATCATCCCTTGATGTATTGCATCTTAATGCTCTGTGGTCTTTATCAAACGTTGTATTTTTCTTAGCTAGTGTTGTTTTGTTGACTCTTTTTTTTTTTTTTTTTTTTTTTTTTTTTTTTTTTTTTTTTTTTTTTTTTTTTTTTTTTTTTTTTTTTTTTTGCTCAGTAAACCTTGAATTGATGGTCATGTTCAAACTGAACAGTCCAGGACAGGGACCGAAAAACTCTATATTTAGTCAAAAGAATCTCAATAATATTCAAATATTGAGTTTTAAAAACAAGTAGTAACAAAGCTTGTGCTAACTGATGTCAGTCGAGTTACTGACGTGGTCTGAAAACACACGATGGTCCCTGAAACACTTGAAACGAACACGAAGCAGTTTATGAAAATCGAATAACTTTTAAATTGTTGTCCAACAAAATTTTATGTTTTTTCAAGTCGTCACTGACCTGGACATAAATTCCAGTATCTGATTAACAGATTGTGAATAACTGAAGCTAAGGTATGTAGGCTACTGTCGTTAGTATAACTGGTACCTTCAGTGGAACGTCATCAGTGTTCTGTTTGGTATGATGGTTTGTACCACACTGAACATGGACCACACAAAGCTAAAAGAGTTAATATACAGATAATACTAGCTCAATAAACTAAAGACAGATTACTCAGAACAGAACTGTAGCTGTTCTGCCTGGATGTGTTTGTGTTTGTTAATAGAACAAGTTGAAAATGTAAAGAATAAAGCCTCATCAACCAGGGATGTTTTTAAATAACACTTTTAAACAAAAGAATATTTAGCTCAGGTGACTAGTACGACCCTCTAATGAAAACGTTTTCAGGACCATAAATCCCAAGTTACTTCCATTTGTGGCACCTAAAACACTTAACCGTCCCATTTTATGCGTTATTTAATTACAAGGCCTGAAAGCACAGACAGATTCCTCTAATTCATTATAAATAAGCATAGTTTTACCAGATAGACAGTATTTTGTATAAAAGACACTGGGTGATACATTTTTGATAAACAGCATGTGGTCCCAATAAGTTGGTAAAATTTCTATATTAAGATGTTTTCCTCATTATTATAATTGCAGCAACCCACATCTGGAAAAAAATAGATTCTTTGTAAAACATGAATAAAAATCAATTTGAATATTTTGTGAATCTTTGAAACCCGTTTTGAACAGAAGTGACACAAAGACGAGGATCTCTGTTGTTTTTATCATCTTTTAAAACAACATGAACAACAAAATCTTGAAACAAACAATATTTGATCCATTTGAACTTTTTACAGATGAGTAGGGTCACATGATCTGTGAATTATTGTGGAAGAGAGGAGTTTTGGAAGCATGCCCGAGAAATTAGTTAAATACCCCAAATCTACCAAAACTAGACGTCTGTCTTTTGCTTGTTCATGAGTTGGTCCTTCTGTACAACTATCACCGCTTTTATTCTTCTGAGAAGGATTTCCATGAGGTTTGAAGTGTGTATGTACATTTGATCAGTCTTCTAGAAGAACATCTGGAATGTCAGATACAGATGTTGGATCAGAAGTCCTGGTTCACAGTCTCCCCTCTGATTCATCCCAAAGGTGTTCTGATGTGTTAAGATCTGGACACCGTCCAGGTCAATCAAGTTCCTCTAGACTAAATTCTCATCCAGCTGTTTATGGACTTGCTTTGTGTTCTGGTCTGCAGCCATGTTGGAAAGGGCCCCAAACTTCCCTTCATTCAGAATTCATCCATTCCTTCTCCAGCGTTTTTAGAAGCAGTGTTCATCCCAACGTGCTTGATTTTATCCACCTGCGGTCATGGAAGTGACCAGAATACCTGGATTTAACAATTTAATGAGCATGTTCTAATACTTTGGGTAGTATACTGTATGTACTCATGTTTCCATAGAAACTGCCTCTTATTTCCTTTTTGTAGTTTATGCTATGTAATGACCTTCATGTTTACAGTCTCTTCATCTCATACAGGTGCAGGAACAACCTTAACCGTATCTACAGATGAACCAGATCATCGGCGTCCAGGAGGGAACTGATGTTAATATTTATGTTGAGTGTTGAAATCAAAGTTTCAGTGTTTCCATCTGCGTTCTGCAGGTCACCTGGATGTAGCCGCGCAGCCACAGAGACAAGACAAAAGAAGAGGAGAGCATTAGATCAAGTAGGTGTGAGATGTGCAGGTGCAGCAACCATCAAGACAATTCACTCCTCAGTCTCACGGCTTAATCAGAGAAAATCATTCTTGATGTCCCTTTTGTTGTTGATCTCATTTACCTTTTAAAGAGTCGGAGCTTTCTGCTGATGGGCAGGAGGAGGGTCTGCAGCTTCTCTGGAAGGATGTCAGCGAGCGAAAACCAGCTTCCAGATGTGTAAGTGCTCCTGCAGACGTCACACAGCACTAACACACAAACAGAGAATCAGCTGTTGGATCTGAACCAGGAAACACCTGTTTGATTCAGAATCAAACTACAGTGTTCGTTTCTCACAAGAAACTTATTTACTTCTTGATAAAGTAAAATAAACCACATGTTCATTCTAATTTGAACAGAAATCCATCAGTAGCTCTTCTTTTATCACCAGGAAAAACAGATAAAATCCTAAATTTGGTATTTTTTCATTTTTTTTAATTCACCAGCCGGCGCTTCTTGTTTATTCTCACCTTTCTTGATAACAACTGGGAGGTTCTTTATGACTCGGTGGTCTAGCCAGGGATGATTTTCCCAACGAGAATTTCTTCCTTTGATCATCAGCATCTTCCTCCTCCTCCTCTTCCTCTTCCACTCTTTTACGTTAGTCGTTTCTTTTATTGACCTACAACAAGGAGGCTTGTCTCCCAACTCTACACAGCGAGGATTGCACTCCCCACCCAGCAGGTCTAGATTCATAAATACTGATCTGATTACACGTTTATGCAGGAACAGCAGAGATTAAAAGGAAATGATGAATAGAATAATAACGCTCACCTCTTTCTTTTAGGAAACGAAAAGCATCCATGTAACCGTTATGACAGATCTCAGCCAACTTCTGTCATAAAAACCAAACAAAACTCTTGTTGTGACAGTTTTCACTTTATAAATATCATCTTTAAAGCAGCAGAACTCTGCACAGGGACTCGCCTCCAGTTTGGGCGGTAGGAAGGATGTACAGACACGATGGACGTTTCCAGTGTTGACCTGGATGCTCACGTTGCCGTAATGGGCCTCAAAGAAGTTGAAGGTTCCCTCTCTGGGGCAGATGTCGCTCTCGCCTGAGAACGGGGCCACAGTGATGGTGTTTCTCTGCTCGAACAGCGGCATGTTGTTGCTCAGGGCTCCATCCATGTAGTGCTGAAAGGAACAGCGTGTGTTCTCATTTATCACATCAGCTCCTTTCGGTTGTTTCTTTTCTGAGAGTGATCAACATAAACTGAAAGCAACTTGCTTTGTGATTGTACTTCAATAATATTAACACAACCAATATTAGCATGGATATAAGATGTGCACATGTACACCTATACTCACCACTCCACGGTATGAAGGTGCCATGAAACCACAGTAGATGGGGAAAAAGCAGCTGCACATGAGAACCTGCAAAACAAGCACCAAAGATTGTTGGGAAATCTGAATCACAGATCCTGATGTGTTGATCATGAAGTCTGATCTCACCTGGATAAGCTCCTCCCTGGAGGAGAACTCTGAGACCAAAACATTTTCCCCGTCAGCCAGTCTGGTGAGGGACACACAGAGCCTTCCGGTGGCTCGGAGGTGGGCGTCTTCTGGGAGCATCTCCAGCAGAGAGAGCCGAACCGTCCGCAGCAGGCTGAAAGTCGGGTGGAAAACGCCCAGCATGTGATTCCTGGCTTCTTTTGCAGTGATTAAAATATTGAAGCAGAGCTTTTCTGGTGGAGGGATGAGAAAATATTCATGTTTAAGGAAGTGATTTGTGTGATTTCTCCCTTTTTCCCGTTGATTTAACATGATTAAAATATCTGTCAGTTTTCCTGTGTTGTGTTGACCAGATTCAGGGTTGTTTTTCTCTCATTTGCTTCTGTTGTCTCTGAATATGATGTGAACTATGGAATTTGCTCTCACTGTTGCATGAACTCTGTGTGTCAGTGAACCTACAGTGTTTGATTTTTACTCCAAGTATGAATCACAGCACCTGTTTGAAGATAACATATCCAGACTTTTAGGAATGGCAAACAAAATCTCAACAGGAAGCAGAAAAAAATGTACTTATTGTTTTCACGGTAAAAGGTTGAGTTTTATTCATTTTTTAAGAGGTCAAATTTGATTACATAATAAGTTGTATAATAAGGAGAGAAATGTTAATCTTTAATGTTATGACTCACCGATGGGAATCCCAACAGCCAGAGCTGCTGCCACAAGACAACCGGAAGAAGCTCCACCGATTTTAGATGCACCATGAACCAGCTGCGGGACCCGCTCCAGGATACAGCTGAGAGCTCCAACATAATAGATGCTCCTGAATCCACAGCCTGCAAAAGAGATGTTCCACTTCTCATCCCAGTTAAACATCCTCCTTTCCATTCATCTTAGACTTAAATAAACCTCAAATGAACATCTCTGACCTTCTTCTCACAATCCAGCTGTTGTTCTGTTGTTCTTGTAGGACTCAACACGACCTACAAAGACATTTCAAGGAGAAATGGGCAGTGCTTTACTGTGTGTTACACAACATACAGGCGTGTGAATAGAGTATTTATTTACTATATTTGAATGCACTGAAGTGTTAAGGCCACTCCGGGGCAGCAGAGCGTCCACTGGCTCACAACATTCATTAACAGGATGGAAAAGTTCATTCATCCACTAAATGAAAAGGGAGATGAATTATTAGAGGCGGCAGTTACAAAAGAAAAGGAAAAAAAAAGATGAGAGAAACTTTTCTGAATTAAAAAGTTGCAACATTTTTAAAAAATAACATTATAAATTACATTTTATGTTGCAAAATGATTGTAAAACTCTTTTTTTATGAATAAAATCTTTAATCATGATACATGAAAGAAAATACAAATATATATGTGTTTAATAAAATAATTCTGCAATTATATTTTGTTATAGAACATTATAACTGCAATATTTCAGAAAAAAATCTAAAGAGTACCAAAGTAGTTTCCACCCTTTGAGCAGAACCAAAAAATGTTAACCGCCAGTAGCTCATTATAATCACCATGGTAACGCCCACAACTGTTGCTTAACTCTAACAACAAATTTGATGAAAGGGAGGAAGGAACAAAGACTTGAAAGTATACATTAAACAAACAGCTGATGTGTAAAAAAAACATCAAGTCATTTAAAACAAGACTGAGCTGCTCGAGGCTTCGACACGTGATTTTTATATGTTTCTACAGTGTTTTACATTAAAGATCTGATGAGTTAAAAAAATATGATATCAAGTCAGATATAGTCTGGAGGGTGTTGTGAAAAAACACAAGTCATGTGGTCAAATTACTATATTTTTAATTTGCATATGTATAAAAATGTTGTTGAAGTAAAAAGTTTGTTTATGAGATTCATAAACTACCCGAGCTGTACAGCTTCAAAGAGAACTGCAGACTTTCTGTTTTTTTAAATATTTTTATGCAGGTTTTCCTGCTCTTTTGTCTTCTAGTTGTTTTTATTTTTATGTTATTGATTTCGTCTAGTTTCTGTTTTAACAGGTTTTGTCAAGATTTATTTCAGGTCACCTCCTCATGACGTGCACCACGTGAAGTCTTCGTCTGGTCAAAGTCAAGTCAGTCTAAGTTGTGGGATGATTTTAGATTCTTCTTAGATTTTACACCTGCCTGTCTGCTGCATGTGGGTCCTACAGCCAGGTCCAGTTTTCATTCAACTTTTTCACTTTTTAGCAGAAGTCCAAAAATTGCACTATTAATAACTACACCACACATGTTGATGAATAATCTGCATGTTTTTAAGCATGAAAACTGATAAAAAATCAATACAGAATCACTTCAGGTACAAAGTGCTTCAACACTCATCCACTGATTGACAGCTGCCACCTGCAGGACTCAGATTGTCCACCAGAAGGCAGAAGACTTAATAATTTAATCCATATTTGTCCCAAGTTCCTGTTTGTTACTGATTAATTTGTTTCTGGAGGTTTTTTTTAGTCTGGCTGCTATGAAGTGTTAATGAATTGTGAACAGTCCTGTATAACATATGAAAAGGCAGATCAGGAACATGTTTAAATGTTATAAAAGAAACAGACAGAAGAAAAATATTATTTACTGGATACAAGAACTCAGTTCTTTTCATATTCTCCTTGACAATAATATATTTTTGTTATACATTCATTGATTTTTTTAGACATTTTCAATCAAGTGCAACATTAAATAGATTAACTTGACCATGAGTCTTAACTTCATCTGGAGTCTGAAGTTTTCTCAGATCCAAAATTTTGAAGCAAACCCAGCGCTCTGCCTAAAATCCAGGTTCTGCCTGGACTCGGAGGTGACTTGGTGGACTCATCAGTCCCAGAGCTTGTGTTGGGTGCACTGGGTTGAGAGAGCAGAGTGCAATCAGATGCTCTGTCAGTGTTCCAGGTACAGGTATGCCTGGATGGGGGCGTGGCCTCTGTTTGATTAAACAGGTTCAGGTCTGATGGAAGGCTGCTGCATCTGCGCAGACGTGGCTGACTGAAAGAGAAAGAGTGTGACGATAACTGGATCTTTTGAGGCAACATTTTGTGCTCAGTATAAATGTGCAAACAACTTTCCTAGTAAGTATAATGTTATGATTAACTAGTACCATGACCAGGTCAAAGGTTTGAGTCTATAAGAGAAGATACAGTATCTCTAAATGTAACCTGCCTTATCTGTTTCTGAGATAACTCATCCTGAAACCGCAGCACAATCCACATGTTTATGAAGCTCCAGAGAGAAAATAGTTTATTGTTGTTACCTTTTTCTTTCTTCCATCTCTTCCCTCAAAGCTTGTTTGTCTCCAGCAGCTCCAAAGAGCCAGCTCATGTTCCTCTGCACATCTGGAATCCAGTCCTTTACTCTGGAAGGACAAACAAAGAGTCAGTTTTTATTCAAACATCAGCAGGAGGAAAAGGACTTCAGTTTTTTAATGAAAATAAAACTTTTTTTTTTTTAATTTGTAGAAATTTGCACTTCTGATGCTGGTAAATGTCTCAGTCATTGAGATGATATGGTACACCCTCTGAAGGTTTCTCTTGAAGACCTTTACAATGGCAAAACTACTAAATTGCAACTCAGTAAGAATGTTTTTTTACAGTAAAATACATGCCGGTACCTCTGTGCTAGACAGGAGGCGGAGTCAAAAGGTAGATAGGATGTCACGTTCTTTGGAAGGTACTCGGTCATTTTGGTTAACAGACCTCCAGCTGTGTGTGTCTCTCTACAGGAAGTACACAAGACTGACAACACATCAAAAATATAGATTTACTCTTTACAGTTGAAAACAATATGTGTGGACAAATTTACTGGTAAGATTTTTCAGTAAACAAACAAGAAATCTCTCAGAAAAATTGAACCAGACAGAAGTTTAATGTGCATCTTATTTTAATATTTAACACAAATCAGACTTTGCTCTTGATTATTGATTCAGATGATTATTTAATTTAACTCAAATAATAAAAATCAAGTGGACTGTATTGATTGGACACTTAATTTCATATTTTGTTGCAGAACCCTTTGAGTGGATCACTGCAGTCAGCTGGTTCCTGTAAGTCTCAGTGAGACTTCTGCACCTGTCCACAGGTCTCATGAACAAACTGCTCCAGATGTCTCAGGTTTGAAGGTTCCTTCTCCAGATGTTTCAGCTCCTTCCACAGATGTTCAACAGGATGTAGACCAGGGTTCAGAACAGTCCAGTATTTGGTTCTGATCCAGTCTTGGTGTGTTTTGGGTCATGATCCTGTTGGAGGATCTGTGATGATTCTGACACAGAGCAGAACATTTCCATCCAGAAAGTCTTCAGATTTCATTACAACCTTTAGATTCATGACACCCTGTACCAGATCCAGCAAAGCAGCTTCAGAACTAAACTCCATGTTTCACAGTAGGTTTGATGTTCTTCATGTTTCATTCTGTAAACATAGATCTGACGTGAGCAGCCAAAAGTTCCTGTTTCATTTCTTCAGTCCAAATGATCTTCACCCAGAAACTTTGTGGCTTGTTGTATTTAATCTTGTGTCCATGTCCTGGACGTCGTCCTGCTACAGTCACATCAACATGATACTGTTTAATAATATGATCAGCTGGTTACAGGAACATGAAGCTGCTTGGAGATGGTCTGTAGTCTTTAACATGGAGCATCTTCTCTGGTCTTTATCTGGTCCATGTTCAGGGTGGTGCACACAGTGATACCAGACTACAACATCCTGTTAGTTCCTGTGATACTAATTCATGCTGAACACTTACTGTCAAACAGATTATATTGCAGGATTATTAATCTCTTTAGACCAATAAATCCATTTATGTCAACAAATAATTTCTGTTGACCATTTTTTCATTGACTATCACACACTGAAGCCGTGCAGTAACACATCAGACAGTTTCTAATCAAATCACGTTCAGTAAAAATAACCCGTTTCAATGAGCTGTAAGATACAGACATCATGTATGAATCAGTGTCATTTTCTATTCTTTTTTAAGGATTTCTCTGCTTGTCACAAGTACATGAATATCTTTCTTTACCCTTTTGAATGTTAACTGGGAGGTTCTTTAAGAACTTCGGATTCAGCCATTGGTGATTTCCCTGATGCTCCGGCGACTCATCCGTCTGTTCACAACAAGCATGTTTGGTTGCTTCAGCCTCCAACCCCCTCAGAGGGGACTCACTGCTGATCAGGTCTGTGGTAGAGAATTCAGATACAGATGAAAAGCTTAGCAGCTGTAATGGCTGTAATGTTGGGTGTCCTTACTGTTTTCTTGCAGGAAACGAAGAGCATCCATGTAGCCGCTCTGGCAGATTTCAGCCATCGCCTGCAAGTTGTGAAACATATTAAACGTATGTAAATATGCAAATACTGTCCATCAATCTACACAATATCATAATCAGTCCTCGTACATCAGAAATATACACAAAAACAATAAAAACTGGTTACAGAACAACATAAAATATTATTCATATTTTGAAAAAAATAAATACAAACAAAATAATAAGACACGATTAGCTCCACCCATCTGGTGGTTGGTTGGAGAGCATTTGGCGAGAGAAGTGTCTGTGTTTCTCGTCCAAGTCAAATTCCGTCTACTACGATGATACTTGTCCAATAAATCTGATTCTGATTTGATAAATCCTTAAATATTTGTTTATAACTGTGTAAAAGTGTTTTCCCCTTTATGCTTGTAGTTTCTCTCTGTATTCCATTACTAAGCCTTTTGGAATGCTGATTTTATCACTCAGACCAAAACTTCATGCTAACTAGTTTAAAACATTTGGTTTTCAGGAAGTTTTCTCCTTCTAACTCAATTTTCAAAGTAAAAGACATCCATAAAATAAAAAAGAGCTGAAACTCGATGATTCATTTATCACCTTTTCTACACTACATCATATCTTCATCTGAATCTACAGTATATTTACTAATTTTGTTATTTGAAAGATGTTTTCATACTTGATTTTTTAAAGCTCCGACCTTTCATTAAGTTATTTAGACAAAATAAAACTG
Source organism: Pachypanchax playfairii (assembly GCA_006937955.1). NCBI lineage: Eukaryota > Metazoa > Chordata > Actinopteri > Cyprinodontiformes > Aplocheilidae > Pachypanchax > Pachypanchax playfairii. Next base: position 2,942,918 of record SSNP01000042.1, on the reverse strand, counting down.
CTAGACATTAATTGAAGTGAGAGATTATTCCTAACGTTTGGCTTTGATTCAGTGGTGGTGTTTATTGTGATCCCCCCTGGAAACAAACATTTTAATACAGTCTATTCCTAATTTATTTCAAAGGTGCGGTGTCCTTCCTGTGTCCCACCTCAGCCTCGGGGGGGAAGAAGGTGCTGGTCACTCTGTATAAGTTCTCTGAGTTGACCTGGATGCTAACGTTGTTGAAGCACACCTCGTGGAAGTTCAGAGTGCTCGCTCGAGGACAGAGATCGCTGTCGCCAGAATATGGAGAGATGGTGACGGTTTTTCCCTGCTGACTGCGAGGCAGGTTGTCACTGACGGCACCGTCCACATAATACTGAGAAGGGTTAAAGGAAAAGATCACAGGATAAACTCTTGGCTTTTACAGTATGTCAGTCCCATAAATGTTCTCTACTGTTTTAGTTATTTTCACTTTCTGTGCCTCAAAACAAGGAGAGATTTTTTATGACTAAAAAGTAAAAACTGTGGCACCAGTCAGTAGTTCCGTATTATGACTGTTACTAATTGTGCTTATCTTTTATTCCGTAAATTATCTCATGCTGTAACGCTATAACTCAAATAAAACCTATTTGAGGGTGAAGCTTTGGTCCAAGAAGGAGCTGAAAGGCAAAGCTCTCAATTTGCTGGACTGTCCTCGTTCTGACCCTCATCTGGTCGAGATCTGGATCCCGGCTGAAAGAACCAGATCTAAGACACAAGCAGCTATGAGCGTCCTCTGTAGGGTGACCAAGCTCAGACTTGGAGATAAAGTGAGGAGCTCCGTCATCATGGAGGAGCTTGAAGGAGAGCCGCTCCTCCTCTGCATCGAAAGGAGTCAGCTGGGGTAGGTCAGACATCTTGTCAGGATGCATCTGGATGGATGGATGGATGGATGGATGGATGGATGGATGGATGGATGGATGGATGGATGGATGGATGAATGGATGGATGGATGGATGGATGGATGGATGGATGGATGGATGGATGGATGGATGGATGGATGGATGGATGGATGGATGGATGGATGCTGTGGTATTTTCGGCAGACATCACACACAGAAGCTCCAGCAGACTCCTAAAATAATCAAGTTCAGACTCTCCATCATAAACACTGTAAAAACCTGATTTAAGATTTTTTCCAGTGTAACTTATAAATGTTTCTGTTTGTTTGAGACTCACTCTTCTTTCTGTCTAATGTGCAGCCACGCTATGCCACGCCCCCTTTCTGCTACCCCATAAAAGGTGAGAACATCTAGCTCTCTGATTGGTTCTGCAGGGTTTCTTCACACAAGTGGCACCATTAAAATATCTTGAAATATGTTCTAGTTCCTGGGCCTTGTTTGATATGATGTAATGGGGGGGTCAATGCGAGGCCCGAAGGGCCGAAGCACTAGCGGCCAGGGGTCTGGGGGCCACTTAAGGCCCCAGAAGCCAACGACTTAAAGATGGCCGGAGGTGATTTTTGAAGCATTTCTGACTGCATATTTCATGATATATTTGCCTTTTTATAAGAAACTAGCGAATTTCCACTTTTTACTTTGTTTTGTTCAGCAAAACATGAGAGGGGCAAAGCACATTTTGTCCCCCCCTCTCAAAAACATGGGGGGGACATGTCCCCCCTGTCCCCCCCATAAACAAGGCCCATGTTCTAGTTATTATCATTGTGGTGCAGTGAGGCAGCATTTAGTGTCAGCCTCCAGAACTCAACAAGCAAGTGCTTCTGCTGTCTGACTGACTGAAGCCCTGATGGTTCATGTTTGCAGGTTGACTCACGACTCCGCGGTAGGTCGGGGGAATAACACCACAGTAGAGGGGCACAAAGCAGCTGCATATAAGAGCCTGTAAAAAGAAGATAGTAGATGTACAGAAATAAACGTGTAACCGTAAATATGTGTTATTTGGTTTAGTAGACGTTTTGTTTGAAGGGGACTTTTTTTTTATTTCCTCACATTTCTAAATCTTTCAAATCCATTTGAACAAATTTCAGAATTAAACAAAACAAAAAACAATGTAATGTTTGTTCAATATTTTTAGATCTTCATATAGAGTTTGTGTTGTGACATCTGATTAAACACTAAGCTCAGTACCTGAATGAGCTCGTCTCTGCTGTCAAACTTTGACACCAGTAAGTTTTTCCCATCAGACACTCTGGTCAGAGACACGCAGAGCTTCCCGGAGGCTCGAATGTGGGCGTCTTCTGGCAGTGTCCCCAGCAGAGAGTCCTGTACTATCTGCAGCAGGTTGTACGCTGGGTGAAGAGGCCCCAGTCTGTGCTTCCTGGCCTCTTTGGCCATGTACATCAGATCAGAGCAGCATTTATCTGCACACAACAAAATACAGTGATAACATACACCTGAAACATGGTACAAACACCAATGAGCATGTTTGTAAGGTAAATAAATAGAAATATCACTATTTAAGTCTAAAATAGTTTATGTAAAACACAGTAGATGAACAAAACAGTATTTTGAAACCAGAAAGGCTGTTAAGGACTTGTTGTTTGTCCTTTCAGTGTTCAACAGTAAAAATCTTTCATTTTAAGATGACTGTATTTGGGTCTCTCTTTTTCTTTTTGTTTGTTTGTTTTGTTTGTGACGAGGCGTTTTGGTCTAAAATCTCCTAACGTGACTGTTATTGATGTATCAAAGTCCGTCAGTCAGTCATTATCAGGGGTGCACATAATATGTTTGTCCTGGTTCTCAGAAGAGAACCTAGGGTTGTTGCTTGGTCCTCACATTTTTAAATGTGTCTCGCTGTGTCTCTTCCGAGCTCCTCTGCTTTGTTTTTGGTTTCATCAAGCTTCAAATTCAGTCTGTTTACTTTACCTGGCTCTATATTTGTTTCAATAAAAATCCTTTAATTGTTGAAAAAATCAAGAGAAACCAGTAAAATATAAAAATACTGGTAAAAAAAAAAAACCTTCAGAGTTCAGGTTGGATTGTTTACAGGTTTGATTGTTCACTTTAATCTACATTTAACAGTTTGGTGTTGAAATTTATTAGTCAGCTGTTGGAGCTTCTGTCATTTACTGTAACTGTTTTTTGTTTTGAAATGATGAGGATGTTTGTAATGTGATGCAGTCAGATAAAAAGATACACTGGACAGTTATGGGGCATTGACTGCATATCCCATAGTGCTTTGCGCGCATTCAAAATGGCGAAGATCACAGACAAATACGCTGATACTGTTGATTAAAACAGGTGGTTTTCTGTATTTTATAGCACAAAAAGGTATTTATACACGTCTGTGCCACGATGGTCTATTTGTCTTATTCAGTGAATTTTTTCAGTTTTGACGCGATGCAGAATCCTGCAGTCAGCTGCACTGATCTGACTGACTGAAAATCCGTCACACTGGCAAACTGATACACAGAGACAGAGAGAGACGCAGCATCAGCTGATCAGCTGGAACTTCGGCGCTCTGGCTGAGAAACATATCAGTCAAACAAAAGAAGTCAACGGGATTCTTCATTTATTTGACAATGAACCGCCTCTGATTAACCTAAAAATTCACACAGCTCAGCCAAACCAATGTTAAGTACACAAACGCGTGTTGCAACTTTTCATCTGGTGCATTTTATATTTTGACAGTGTGTGCGGACCTGCGGACCACTTATGTGCACCCCTGGTTATTATCTACCTGCTTGATTCTGTTCCAGGGAGCTGGTGTCTGTCTCCAGTGAGATTACAAGAAAAGCAGAGTTACACCTGAACAGGTCACCAGCCTACTCCAGGGTCTCACAGAGACAGACATCCACTCACACACCGTCACACTTAGGGGCAATTTAGAGTAGCCAATTAACTTACATGCATGTTTTAGATCTGTGGGATGAAGCCGGAGTCCTTGGAGAAAATCCACACATGCACGAGGAGAATGTGAACTCCATGCAGAAAGGTCCCAGCCCGGTTTCAAACCCAGGACCTTCTTGCAAGGCAACAGGCGGTACCAACTGCTCCAATGTGCAGCCCATGTATTAATTGTGTAACTATTCTGTCACAGTGGAGGTAATTTGTCTATGTTCGTTTCAAATGTTTGACAGTGTCATTAGTACCAGGCAGGATGCAGCTTGGTGAAGATCTGAACTTTGTAAGCAGCTTATGAGATTTCAATTAATATCAATAATATTATCAATATTATTCCTTAAACCCCTCCTGTTAATAATTCTGCATGTGGCTTCAAAGCCTGTTATTTTTTGACTTGTGATCGAAGGGTGTTAAGAGACAATGTCCAACTCACCCAGAGGGATTCCTAAAGTAATGATAGCGGCCATCAATGCGCCTGCAGAAGCTCCGTAGATCTTAGAGGCATCTTGTATGAAGCGAGGGAAACGTTCAAGGATACAGCTAATGACTCCAACATAATAAATCCCCATAAAGCCGCATCCTGCAAAGGAGATGCTCCACTCTTTCTTTAAGTCCAACATGACTGTTCCAGATTTAACACACACAAGAAAATAATGATAATAATAAAACTGACATTCAAAGCTCAACTTGCGGAAATGTTAAATCAGTTTTATAGCTGTCACTTTTACAACATACCTGGATCAGCATCCAAAGGTGAACACAGCAACCTGATGTTGCGCAACTCTGTTTGTGTTCCTATTGGCTGACAACAGTCACGTGACCAATTCACCGTCGCGATTCTGTGAGTTTCTTTAAAACCTCTTTCTCCGTGACTTTATAAGAGTTTCGGGACTAGAAGAGTAACGATGAGCATCCCCGTGGTGGACTTCAGCGTCTACAGCCTGAATGAGAAGAAAGATGTTAGTGACGAGCAGCTGCACAAGCTGAGTGAAGAGCTGAAAAAAGCCTTCTCAGAAATCGGGTTTGTTTTTCTGCAGAACACGGGGATCACTCAGGAGGAGGTGAAGCCTGCTAACAACACTCTGATAAGTTAGTTGAAAAGTGCGATGCCTGTTTAAATATGGTGTGTTTTGGACAGGTGGCCAGTATTATGGATATAGACAAGGAATTCTTCCTGCAGGCAGAAGAACTGAAGCAACCCTTCAGCAGGCAGAGCTTCCCAAACAGTCCTAACCACGGCTGGGTGTCACTGGAGACTGAGAGGTTTGGAATCAATGTGGAAAACAAAAGGGAGAATTCCTGTTTGTTCCAGTTTTATTATTTTAAATTCACATTCATGCTTTTCAGGTTGAATCCCAGACGGCCTGGAGACCTTAAGGAGGCTTTTAACACAACTTCATTTCACCCTGATATTGTAAGAATTCACTTTAAATACATACATTTCATTCAGCATGTATGCATATGCAGTGGTGGATATAAACAAATCTACACACCCCCATTCAAATGTCAGATTTTTGTACTGTAAAAAAATAACAGCATGATAAACTAGAAAAGTTGCATTTCCTGAAGAAAAGCAGTGTGAATGCCAAGAGCTGAAAAAATAAGTAAAATGCAGCTGAATAAAACTGCTGAATGAGTTTAAGCAGATTAGAAACTTAAAATAGCTGAATGGTCCTTGTGAATTATTTTGAAGAAGCTGAATTAGGTAAATGTAGCTGAAAGAGTTTAAATTAGCTGAATTAATTAGCTTAAGTCTGTTAACGATGTTTAAGGAGAACTGATGTTTACAAGATGTGAGGATCTCTGCTGCTGGTGGTGGTGAGAGGTACTAATTGTTTTGCAGGGCGTGGCAGCAGACGATCAGTGATGACAGGTGTGGATCATTACCCAGCTCAGGAGAGCTGGGTACTTAAGCGGAGGAGGAACAAGAGACAGACGCCAGTTTGTTCCACTACATTTCGTGGTACAGAGTGGCTAGTGATTTATTTACCAGAGTGTTTCCGCAGTATTTAACCTGCCCTCTCTTCCTTATGTTTAGCCCGCTGTCCTGGAGCTCCTCTCCCGACAGCTCAACCTCCAGCGTGGATATCGAACCGCTCATAGTGAGGATTGGCTCAAACCTGGAACGCACTAGAGCTCTGTTGCGGTGCTACGCGACCAGCTCTCTCCCTCTGGCTCCCTGTCTGTCTCTGGCTTCCTCTGGTCCACACCTTCCCGGTCACCGCTCTGCTGTCACCCCTGTCGCAGTCACGTCTGCGCGCACAGCACCCGGACCCGGATCTCACACAACGAACACCGACAGCTTGGATCACCACCCCTGCGGCAGCATCCTCGGATCTCTCCTCAAACCCGGACGTCTAACACGAAACCGTGAGTTAAGCGAGCACGATCCCCGCACGCCGCAGCTGGTTCCTCCACCTGTCACTAACCTCTCTCTCTCTCATAACCCCAGGACCGTTCCTGTCCCGCACCAGGCCCGTCCTGAGTTTCTTCGTGCACATTTATTATTCACCTGTGTGTGTATTGGAGCACTGTATATAATAAACACTGTTACCACTGAACGCTGTTTCCTCGCTCTGTGTGTGTCTGGAGTTTGGGTCACTTTGGGAGCTCGAAAACAACCCCACCTGGTTCGAACCATGACACAAGAAACCTAACTGACAATATTAGCTGAATTAAAGCAGTACTGAATAGATTTTCTGCAGCCGTGTGTCAGACAGCTGTTGCTCGAACCGGTGTTCTGCAGAAATATTCTACCTGTTGAGATGTGCTACACACATGCACCGTTCCACAGCCTTGACTTCAATAAACAGATTTATCGTTTATTTTTGTTTCTATATTTTTCCATAAATACATTTTACCTATCAAATAAATTCTCCCAGGACAGGAACACTAAATATGATGGCATTTTTACTTTCTTTACATTGTCGGAGTGACAGGCAAATGTTTGGACACACCCAGAGGAGAAGGATCCAACAATGGCCGCCAAGGACCCAGAGGGCTTTTATATAGAAAATATCAGGGAAGGATCATAAAAATATGTTTAAGTAATTAACAGGACACACTCACCATAAACAAGAATACTGTATAAACTTCAAATGACATTTCATTATGAAATAAAGTGTAATTTTGTACTATGGCGGCGTTTTTCTTCAGGGTAGTATAAATCACCAGAACACCAATTCCGGCTGAGACCCAAATTACAGAGGTTATTTAGTCCATTGTAAAGCCATCGGAGGGTCCAGAGTGTCATATATGAAGCTGAACATGTTTTTGGGTGAGTATTCACTTAGACAAGTTTCAAAATTGTAGCTTAAAGTTTTAAAAGTTATTCAGTACTGCTTTAATTTCATTCCGGAATAGCGCTATAACTGGTGGCAGCTTGTTGGAGTAGCTCTGTGACTTTGCTAGCATTTGCTAGCATTTTTTTATTCTTTTTGCGTGTTTCTTGATGGTTTTTTCTTCTGGAAATATTTTCTAAATACTTTTCTTCTGATTTGGGTGCTATGCTGATCGAGTTTTTTGCTGGATTTGTCACTTTTTTGCCACTTGTTATGATGCGTAACCATGGCAACAAGAGAGTTGTTTACAAGTAAGAGCAGCTAACTGACATTTCTAAGGCTGAAATAATCCTCAAATTGAAACTCTGGATCCCTGATGAGCTCAAAAGAAGAAGACGTGGATGCAGAGTAGGAGCAAAGTGAAGAGAGAGAAAGAGGAAGTTTAAACCTTTACTTCCATCAGTCATATTGACAAATGTGAGATCTCTTTGCTAACAAAATGGATGAACTTGAAACTCTGTTGAAATGCAGCATCATGTGTTTCACAGAGACATGGCTAAAGGGACATATCCTGGACTCCAGTGTGTTTCTGTCTGGCTTTCAAACAATACGGACAGACTGCAGTCACCTGTTGGGGGCGGAGCATCAGAGTATGTGACACAGGAGGCTGAACAGATTGATAAGGAGGGCTGGTTCTCTCATGGAGACTGAACTGGAGTCTCTTGAGTTGATTGTCCAAAGGAGGATGAAGAACATGATGGAAAACCCTCATCATCCTCTTCAGAATACAGTAACTCAACAACAGAGTGTCTTCAGTCAGAAGATTCTTCATAATCCGCTGCAGCACAGACCGCTACAGGAGATCCTTCCTGTCCACAGCTAGAACCCTCTACAGGAGATCCTTCCTGTCCACAGCTAGAACCCTCTACAAGAGATCCTTCCTGTCCACACCTAGCACCCTCTACAGGAGATCCTTCCTGTCCACACCTAGAACCCTCTACATGAGATCCTTCCTGTCCACACCTAGAACCCTCTACAGGAGATCCTTCCTGTCCACACCTAGAACCCTCTACAGGAGATCCTTCCTGTCCACACCTAGAACTCTCTTTGGCTCCCTGAAGAATAACTGAGCTACAACAACACTTGAATTTCCCTTCGGGGATTAATAAAGTATTTTTGATTTGATTGATTGATTTTTTGATTTAACTGAATATGCTAAAAGAAGCTGAATTTGCAAATTGTAATTGAAAAATCTTAACTTAGTTAAATTAGCACAATGCAGCTGAAAAAGCCTAAAATAGCTGAATTAGCTAAAAGGAGCGGAATGGCTTAATTACAGCTGAAAAAGTTTAAGCGAGCGGAATTAACAGCGGAAAATCTGCTAAAGTTGTTTAAACAGTGTTTATGTTTTCAAAAAGCATTAAGGTGGGTTTACACTACATACATTGTCAGGATCAAGTAAGTAAGCAACGCTTACAATGCATCTGGTTTGACACTTGTACATTGAAACGTGTAATACCTGCCACTTCTGGCCTGTTTCAAATTGTAACTAGGTTATTTATTCATTATGTGTGAAGCACAAGCAGCAACTTGTTTGAGAGAGCCGTTGATCTTGGCAAAGTTTGTTAATCATAATTAACTGATCCTTCTCTTCCTTAAGAGCCTTTATTGTGACCTCTTGATTTTTCAGGACCACCTCAGTAAGAACCCTTGGCTTCTTACTCATCGATGATTCCTGCACCAGCTGCTCCTCCCGTGTGACAACAGGATGTGGCACAGCTTCTGTTATGAAATGTGTATAGGCCTATTATTTACCTGTCTTCAAGCGCCTAATAGTGCGCTCTCACCGTCCGCTTTGTAAACATCGAGCAACATTCACAACGCTTGAAAGTTGAAGCTTGTAACGCCTGCCACTTAGAGCCAAAAGGAGCACGTAGGCGGGGCTTCCTTTGTTGTCGGAGGTTCTGAGCTATGGCGGATCATATCAAGAGAGTGGCTTGGCTTTATTTGCTTTCTTTACTTAATAAAGCGAAACAATGTCGACGTTGGGTGCATCGGTGCCGTTTGTGGATACACCCCATTCTTCAGATGCGTTTTGAGTTTGGGGAGTTTAACCATTTGCTTCAGTAGCTACGTATGGATGAGGTTCCCTTCCAGCGCTACTCCCATCTGGTCCACGCCCAGTTTGATGACCTCCTGCTTCGTTCAGGTTACGTGCAGTGTTCAGCTAAAAAGTTCAGCTAGCTGAACTTCTGCATTGCTAGTGTTTCAAGCTTCAATGCCTAAAACACTTGAAAAGCTTTGAAAGTTGACGCTGCTAATGTCCCCAAAGCGCCGCAGAGACTCTGACGCCCCTCTGACGGACTCCACTATAGACTTTATATGCAATCTTGATGCTTCTGACGTTGACGTTTGGGGCGGTGTGAACACTCTATAATTGTTTCCTATTTTTATTAATAAAGAGTGCACTGATTTAATTTTTTTTACAACAAAAAGTGGCTCCTTGTTTTATCCGGTTAAGAAGATGTTTCACTTTAAATAAAAAAAGTTTGACTTATCTTCATTGTGGACACTGGATGGTTCTGCGTGTTCTGTTGGTGAAGATGTTTTCACTGTCCCCGTGTACAGTAACACCAGTCAGAGCAACACGTCTGTTAATGCAGACAGCTCTGTGGTGTTCTGTCCACGTCCCGTAGCGGTTCTGAACCTTCTGTGTTCTGCTACATGTTTTTTTGTGTGTATTTTATATCGAACCATTTCTCTTTTATTTCTAAAGGGGATCTCTCCTCTATTCCAACTGCATTTACCACATCTGCAACTCTCTCGCAGGCAGTAATTTTTCTTTTATTGGTTTCTACTGAGCCAAGAGAACAAAACAGCACTTGTTGGTTCTGTTTCAGTACCTGGACCTCGCTGTCACAGAAAATTCTTTATTTGCTCTCTTGGTCATTGTTTTAGGGAAGGATACAGAGATTCCCTGCATGAACTTTAAAGGAAGTGCTGTTACCAAATATGGCTAATTGAGGGTGTTTCTGTATGCAAAGGACTGTGAACGGGCACGAGGACCTGAGTACACACAAGTGGGATTTATCAACACATGATTGTGGAGGAGTGTGTGTATGAGTGGCCACTGCACATTTCATAAATCAAACTTTTGACTGTTCAAACGAACATTGTAAATTTCATTCGTAGAATAGAATATAGGACAGTTTCTACGAACATCTGATAAATGAGGGCCCAAGATTGTGGGTCTCTGTTAGATTAAAGTGGTACCTTTGATGATTAAATTACTCAGATGTCACTAATCTACCACAGAAGTTTACTGATAATCTCACAGAGTGATACACGATTGATTCAGACATTTTGTTTGTTCTGTCCTTCAGAGCAACAGTTATTGGTCTATTATTATGTTGTTGTTTAAATCCACATTTTGAAACTAAAATATCTATAAAAATGATGGTTGTGTATAATGCTGGTTTTAAAAATTCAGTCCTGCACCTGTTGTTATCATCATAACTGGGTTCATCAGCTCTGTCTCATCTCTGCTCTGTAGAAATGGCCTTCGTCAAGTTTCCAGGAGAGCCACACAGCTTTCTTCCAGCGCTGCAAAGAGCTGAGTCTGCGGGTTCTCAGGGTGATGGCCCTCAGTTTGGGTCTGGATCCAGATATGTTCCTGCGTGCACATCTTTTAATTGGAAGTATGACCACCAAATTAACTCTTCCTTGTAAAATCAGTGTAGTTTGAGTTTAAACTGTTTGTCACAAAAACAATGACTTTAGCTGGAAAGATCAGACCTTTATAAACAGAATCACACAAACAAAAAGACACATTGTAACTGAACTGCTGTGTTTCCTACAGCTGATGAGAATTTAACAACACTGAGGTCCCTGTACTACCCCCCAATGAACAACAAGACAGCAAAGGAAGGTCAGCTGCGATGCGGAGAGCACTCAGATTATGGCACCATCACTCTGGTCTTCCAGGGCTCTGACGGTCTGCAGGTAAAACGTCCATCTGTCCTCCCTTTCCACCGGTCCCTCAAGTCATCCATAAACTGTTGCATCACCCGAATCATCTTGCAGAAACTTTTAACAGCGGCCTTGTTTTTTGACACTCTTCAGGTTTGTGCACGGTCAGGTGAATTCATAGATGCTCCCTTCATCTCTGGAGCCGTACTGGTCAACATCGCTGACATGATGCAGCGCTGGACAGCTGACCAGTTCCTCTCTGTGGTGAGGAAGGAGGAATTTTATATTTTCTGTTTCTTCTGACACAAATATAAATGTGTGACATCATAAAGTTACTCAGTTAGGGAGATTTTTTAAGCCGTGTATTCCCATATCATCATACTCCCACCTCTGTGCACTGATATGATAACAATTACAAAAAGGTGTGATTCAATGTAGATTAACTGAAATTTTAACATGTAAAAAACAACTTGATTTGTAATGTTGATCTTTGTTTTTAGTGTCACAGGGTTTTGATGCCCTCTACTGAAGACTCCAGCACTCGTCAGTCTCTGGCTTTCTTTGTCCACCCGGATGATGAAGCACTGATCAGCTGCTACGACGGCTCAAACAAATACCCGCCATTTAAATCTAAAGCTTACGTCGATGAACGTTTCAATGAAACATACGAACACGCTGAAGATTAAAAATGTCCATAATGACTTTTAATCCCATGTGAAAGTGTAGTCACATGTATGAACATCAGCTTAACACCCACTCTGGGTTCTCAATGGATTAGGACTGAAACTATATACATTGTATGTAAAACTCAAAGATGCAAATGTTACACTTAACAATGAACTCTGTTAGTTTTCTCACTCATCTTCTGAAACTAATGAAAAATACCTGTGCAGGTTAATTTCCAGTGGGTTTAAAAAAAAACAAATCAGATACTTTATACATTTTATCAAGAAACTCAGCTGGTTGTAGCAACACTGCTTCATTGATGTATTTCCCCAAATCAGACCCAGAGAATGATGACATCACTCACACAGAAATAAAAGACTTGATGATGTTCTGACTCAGTGGGTTGGAGTTTGATCCATGGAAAGATTCATCTGTGCAGCTCGAGTCATTTTCACTCACAGAGACACGAGTTAAACATTAAATATAATTTCTATCAACAACATGACCTGTAATCTAATACTGCACAGAAACAAAGCAGCAATATGCAGAAAGAATGTGTCACATTCTCAACTCACTCTTAGAGGCATCTTGTATGAAGCGAGGGAAACGTTCAAGGATACAGCGAATGACTCCAACATAATAAAGCCGCATCCTGCAAAGGAGATGCTCCACTCTTTCTTCAAGTCCAACATGACTGTTCCAGATTTAACACACAGCAGAAATAATAATAATAATGATTCTAATAATTATTATTATTATTGTTATTATTATTATAAAACTGACATTCAGAGCTCAACTTCCTGCCTGGTAGTTCCCACCTCAGCATCTTTTTCTCAGTAAACCCACTGTCCCTCCTCTGGACATGTTCAAACCATGTCAGTCTGGTCTCTCTGACTTTATCTCCAAAACATCTAATGTGTCGTCCCTCTGGTGGACTCATTCCTGATCCTGTCCATCCTCGTCCCTCTGGTGGACTCATTCCTGATCCTGTCCATCCTCGTCCCTCTGGTGGACTCATTCCTGATCCTGTACATGCTCGTCCCTCTGATGGACTCATTCCTGATCCGGTCCATCCTCGTCCCTCTGGTGGACTCATTCCTGATCCTGTCCATCCTCGTCCCTCTGGTGGACTCATTCCTGATCCTGTACATGCTCGTCCCTCTGGTGGACTCATTTCTGATCCTGTCCATCCTCGTCCCTCTGATGGACTCATTCCTGATCCTGTCCATCCTCGTCCCTCTGGTGGACTCATTCCTGATCCGGTCCATGCTCGTCCCTCTGATGGACTCATTCCTGATCCTGTCCATCCTCGTCCCTCTGGTGGACTCATTCCTGATCCTGTACATCCTCGTCCCTCTGGTGGACTCATTCCTTATTCTGTCCATCCTCGTCCCTCTGATGGACTCATTTCTGATCCTGTCCATGCTTGTCCCTCTGATGGACTCATTCCTGATCCTGTCCATCCCCGTCCCTCTGATGGACTCATTCCTGATCCTGTCCATGCTCGTCCCTCTGATGGACTCATTCCTGATCCTGTCCTTGCTTGTCCCTCTGGTGGACTCATTCCTGATCCTGTACATGCTCGTCCTTCTGGTGGACTCATTCCTGATCCTGTCCATCCTCGTCCCTCTGGTGGACTCATTCCTTATTCTGTCCATCCTCGTCCCTCTGATGGACTCATTCCTGATCCTGTCCATGCTCGTCCCTCTGGTGGACTCATTTCTGATCCTGTCCATGCTTGTCCCTCTGATGGACTCATTCATGATCCTGTCCATCCCCGTCCCTCTGATGGACTCATTCCTGATACTGTCCATCCCCGTCCCTCTGATGGACTCATTCCTGATCCTGTCCATCCTCGTCCCTCTGATGGACTCATTCCTGATCCTGTCCTTGCTTGTCCCTCTGATGGACTCATTCCTGATCCTGTCCTTGCTTGTCCCTCCCAAAGAACCTCAACATGTTCATTTCTGCTCCCTCTAGCTGTGTCTCCTGTCCCTTCTTTGGTGGTACTGTCTCCAAACCAGACAACATGGCTGATCTCACCACTGTCTTGTCCACCTGTCCCACATCACTTCTGGCACTTTCCTAACCCTAACAACCGTTCCAACTTGCTGGACATGTTTCTTCTTTTCCAGACTCTGTTGCTTTCGACTGTTGACTCTCAGTACTTGACGTCCTCCATCTTCTTTGTCTCTGCTCCTTGTAGCCTCGCTGTCCCACTTGTGTCTCTCATTAACACACACATGGACTCTTTCTTGCTGCAGCTAACCTTCATCCCTCTTCTGTCCAATGCAGCTACACCTCTCCAGATGTTCCTCCACCTGCTTTCACTACAGATAACATCTGCAAACATCATGGTCCATGGAGGTTCCTGTCTGACATCATCTGTCTGTCTGTCCATCACCATAGCAACAAGAAGGGGCTCAAGGCTGATCATTGATGCAGTTAACACAGACCCCCCCCCCCCCCCCCCCCCCCCCAAAAGAAAAAAACTCTTCAGACTCTGCCTCTTCAGTGTGACCGGGTTCAAGAGGTCCTCAGAGTGCTCCTTCCATCGTCCAACAATATCCTCGGTCAGGTTGGCAATTCCCACCCAAACCATACACAGCCTAGGAAGGGCTCCGCTTTCCTTTTCTGAGTTGTCAAATGGTTTGCCTCTGTTTTACATAGGAGCCCCTCCTGACTCCACCCTCTGCATTTATCCAGACTTACTAAAAGGAAGTAAACTTCAAGTACATAATATTAAGTATACTTAAGTATTCAAGTTTATTTTCCCAAGTACACTTGTACTTGTGCTAGACATTTACTTAAAAGTATACTTGTTGGAACTAAATTGGCACATTTTAAAGGGACTGTATCATGCAGTTTTACAGTTTTCGACGTCTAGGATCGGCACTTATATGATAAAACCTTACTGTTTGAGTTATATTCACTTCATTTGTCCTGAAATATAACTTATATTCTCGAGTTATTCTGTGACCAGGAAGTAAAAACGCTCGGTTTACCTAAAACCCCGCCTCCCAACTGTGAGTGCGACTGGACTGTTTAGAAACACTAAATAAACTTCTGTAACTCTCGCAGCCAAATGCACATTTTCGACGAGACATTTTTAGAATGGAATACAACGAAATGGAGGTGNCTAATTTGTCAGAGGACGCTCGGTGGTGAGGAGCGTCTGGAGGGAAGGACGGTCCACTCGCGACTGGATGCGATCCGACCCGGGAGATGACACCAAGACTGGGATCAGACGGGTGAAGTGAGACAGGTCGTAGGCGAGGAGATTGTTTCTGGAGGCAGCGACCGTAGTCGCTGACCACGAGACCAGCAGCCAAGAACGAGGCGGACACAGAGAGAGAGAGAGATCGACCGGGACAGGTCTGAGTTCTGAGGCTGGATTAATGAGGTGGATAAACTGCAGCACGGAGGCGAACAGGAGCTCGTGGCAAACGGGACGTCTGACTGAGCGCTGTCAGGGTGAGTGACTGTGTCTTTTATCCGGTGGTGGGACGGGCTGCGGTGACGTGGAGCTCAGCTGTAAAGCTGGAGTCATACTGACATGTGATTAGCAGGGTCGAGTTGATAAGTCTTTATTAGCAGCTCATGCTAATAAAGAGCAGCAGGTGGTTGAAGTGTGGGAACTCTGGGCTGTAGGTTAGACATCTGCCGTGATGAGCTCCTGACAAATTGTTTCGGACTCTCGCAGCTCGCCTCGTACCTTCTACAGGGGCAGCAGGGATTGGTCAGGAACTTCCTGATATGACACTGTGACGTAAAGACGCTCAATTCAGCCGTTTTACATGAGAGAGTAAAGCAGCTGCTCAGAGCGCAGGTTTCAGGAGGATTACTCAGGAATGCACGAATTAAGCCAAAAACCACTCTGGAGGTCTTTAAAATAAAGAAATAGCATCACAACATGGTTAAAATCTCCAAAAAGTTGATTTTTCATGATACAGAACCTTTAAGTATACCTAGAGTATACTTAAAAGTACACGCATAAGCTTCCAGGTTACTTTAAAGTATACTAAGTATACTTCAAACATAAAACCTGTTTGGCTGACCAGATTAACATGTTCTGGTGATTATTTTTTTTAAATTTACAATTGAATAAAGTCTGTGTTAAATATTTAACTGAAGTTGAAAATGTTTTGTTTTGTTTTTTTTTAATATAGGTTTTACATTTACTCATCTTTACAAATGTTTTATTGACAATCATTTAATTGGATTTATGCAGCCACACCCAAAAAATATTTCACCAGCCGCCACTGGTTGAAGAATACTTGACTATACTACTTTTTGGTAAGGGAAGGTAGTACTGGCTTGTGTGCCCATATGTGTGCCCCCCCTTTTAGGCTGCATTAATCCTGTGTTCCTATTGGTTTGCAAAAATCACATGACCAACTCTCTGTTTCAGAGTCGCGATTCTGTGAGTTTCTTTAAAACCTCTTTCTCCGTGACTTTATAAGAGTTTCGGGACTAGAAGAGTAAAGATGAGCATCCCCGTGGTGGACTTTAGCGTCTACAGCCTGAATGAGAAGAAAGATGTTAGTGACGAGCAGCTGCACAAGCTGAGTGAAGAGCTGAAAAAAGCCTTCTCAGAAATCGGGTTTGTTTTTCTACAGAACACGGGGATCACTCAGGAGGAGGTGAAGCCTGCTAACAACACTCTGATAAGTTAGTTGAAAAGTGCGATGCCTGTTTAAATATGGTGTGTTTTGGACAGGTGGCCAGTATTATGGATATAGACAAGGAATTCTTCCTGCAGGCAGAAGAACTGAAGCAACCCTTCAGCAGGCAGAGCTTCCCAAACAGTCCTAACCACGGCTGGGTGTCACTGGAGACTGAGAGGTTTGGAATCAATGTGGAAAACAAAAGGGAGAATTCCTGTTTTATTATTTTAAATTAACATTATGCTTTTCAGTTTGAATCCCACACGGCCTGGAGACCTTAAGGAGGCTTTCAACATAAATTTATTTCATCCTGATATTGTAAGAATTCACTTTAAATACATACGTTTCATTCAGCATGTATGGTCACTTACATCCTAACTGAAAAAGAAAATCAATTGGGAGGCTGAAGTCCAAGACAGGTCTCTGTTAGATTAAAGTGGGAATCTTTGTTGATTATCGGTAAATGGATCAGATGTCACTAATTTACCACAGAGTACCTCTGATCTTTGTTCTCACAGAGTGACACACAGAGGGTTTTTTAAACACTGATTGATTCAGACATTTTGTTTGTTCTGTCCTTCAGAGCAACAGTTATTGGTCTATTATTATGTTGTTGTTGTTTAAATCCACATTTTAAAACTAAAATATATAAAAATGATGGTTGTGTATAATGCTGGTTTTAAAAATTCAGTCCTGCACCTGTTGTTATCATCATAACTGGGTTCATCAGCTCTGTCTCATCTCTGCTCTGTAGAAATGGCCTTCGTCAAGTTTCCAGGAGAGCCACACAGCTTTCTTCCAGCGCTGCAAAGAGCTGAGTCTGCGGGTTCTCAGGGTGATGGCCCTCAGTTTGGGTCTGGATCCAGATATGTTCCTGCGTGCACATCTTTTAATTGGAAGTATGACCACCAAATTAACTCTTCCTTGTAAAATCAGTGTAGTTTGAGTTTAAACTGTTTGTCACAAAAACAATGACTTTAGCTGGAAAGATCAGACCTTTATAAACAGAATCACACAAACAAAAAGACACATTGTAACTGAACTGCTGTGTTTCCTACAGCTGATGAGAATTTAACAACACTGAGGTCCCTGTACTACCCCCCAATGAACAACAAGACAGCAAAGGAAGGTCAGCTGCGATGCGGAGAGCACTCAGATTATGGCACCATCACTCTGGTCTTCCAGGGCTCTGACGGTCTGCAGGTAAAACGTCCATCTGTCCTCCCTTTCCACCGGTCCCTCAAGTCATCCATAAACTGTTGCATCACCCGAATCATCTTGCAGAAACTTTTAACAGCGGCCTTGTTTTTTGACACTCTTCAGGTTTGTGCACGGTCAGGTGAATTCATAGATGCTCCCTTCATCTCTGGAGCCGTACTGGTCAACATCGCTGACATGATGCAGCGCTGGACAGCTGACCAGTTCCTCTCTGTGGTGAGGAAGGAGGAATTTTATATTTTCTGTTTCTTCTGACACAAATATAAATGTGTGACATCATAAAGTTACTCAGTTAGGGAGATTTTTTAAGCCGTGTATTCCCATATCATCATACTCCCACCTCTGTGCACTGATATGATAACAATTACAAAAAGGTGTGATTCAATGTAGATTAACTGAAATTTTAACATGTAAAAAACAACTTGATTTGTAATGTTGATCTTTGTTTTTAGTGTCACAGGGTTTTGATGCCCTCTACTGAAGACTCCAGCACTCGTCAGTCTCTGGCTTTCTTTGTCCACCCGGATGATGAAGCACTGATCAGCTGCTACGACGGCTCAAACAAATACCCGCCATTTAAATCTAAAGCTTACGTCGATGAACGTTTCAATGAAACATACGAACACGCTGAAGATTAAAAATGTCCATAATGACTTTTAATCCCATGTGAAAGTGTAGTCACATGTATGAACATCAGCTTAACACCCACTCTGGGTTCTCAATGGATTAAGACTGAAACTATATACATTATATGTAAAACTCAAAGATGCAAATGTTACTCTTGCAAGCTCATTCATTTATTAGCCACATTTAAACCATGTACAACAGTTTCATGAATTTATTGCACAGGATAATGGAAGGCCTTGTCTGCTTCTGAATGGGACAAAGAAAAGTTGCTTTTTACAGGAGCTACAATAACGAGAATAAATAAACACCCTTAATAATGAAAAAAAATGTTACTTTCCTCGATGAAACTGTAATGAAAAATATCTGTGCAGGTTAATTTCCAGTGGATTTAAACAATAAATAAATCAGATACTCTATCATGAACATGAAACATAATTATAAATTCTTCTAAACACTAACAGACAACCATTTTATCAGGAACTGTCATCGTAAAACCACCACAGTTGTACAAAAGTAAATATTATACAGTGTGTAACTTCATCTGGTCTAAAATCAGCTGCTGCAACAGTCACAAATGGAAATGATTTTAAATTATTGTGCTACTGAGTAAGAAATCTAATACAGGCAGGAGGATTTTAACCCCAAATGTTTTACTCACATTCATGTTTTCAGCAGTAATTCTACTGACTTTAAACATTAATTATTTCCTGCCACAAAAAAGAACAATGTGCACAAAATAAAGCATTTAGTAAGGAGACCACTGCCTTTCCCATTTCACCCTGAAAAAGATTCCCATGGAGAACGGTGTTCT
>SSNP01000042.1:2901396-2923846 GCA_006937955.1 Pachypanchax playfairii | reverse complement strand
AATCCTGTGTTCCTATTGGTTTGCAAAAATCACATGACCAACTCTCTGTTTCAGAGTCGCGATTCTGTGAGTTTCTTTAAAACCTCTTTCTCCGTGACTTTATAAGAGTTTCGGGACTAGAAGAGTAAAGATGAGCATCCCCGTGGTGGACTTTAGCGTCTACAGCCTGAATGAGAAGAAAGATGTTAGTGACGAGCAGCTGCACAAGCTGAGTGAAGAGCTGAAAAAAGCCTTCTCAGAAATCGGGTTTGTTTTTCTACAGAACACGGGGATCACTCAGGAGGAGGTGAAGCCTGCTAACAACACTCTGATAAGTTAGTTGAAAAGTGCGATGCCTGTTTAAATATGGTGTGTTTTGGACAGGTGGCCAGTATTATGGATATAGACAAGGAATTCTTCCTGCAGGCAGAAGAACTGAAGCAACCCTTCAGCAGGCAGAGCTTCCCAAACAGTCCTAACCACGGCTGGGTGTCACTGGAGACTGAGAGGTTTGGAATCAATGTGGAAAACAAAAGGGAGAATTCCTGTTTTATTATTTTAAATTAACATTATGCTTTTCAGTTTGAATCCCACACGGCCTGGAGACCTTAAGGAGGCTTTCAACATAAATTTATTTCATCCTGATATTGTAAGAATTCACTTTAAATACATACGTTTCATTCAGCATGTATGGTCACTTACATCCTAACTGAAAAAGAAAATCAATTGGGAGGCTGAAGTCCAAGACAGGTCTCTGTTAGATTAAAGTGGGAATCTTTGTTGATTATCGGTAAATGGATCAGATGTCACTAATTTACCACAGAGTACCTCTGATCTTTGTTCTCACAGAGTGACACACAGAGGGTTTTTTAAACACTGATTGATTCAGACATTTTGTTTGTTCTGTCCTTCAGAGCAACAGTTATTGGTCTATTATTATGTTGTTGTTGTTTAAATCCACATTTTAAAACTAAAATATATAAAAATGATGGTTGTGTATAATGCTGGTTTTAAAAATTCAGTCCTGCACCTGTTGTTATCATCATAACTGGGTTCATCAGCTCTGTCTCATCTCTGCTCTGTAGAAATGGCCTTCGTCAAGTTTCCAGGAGAGCCACACAGCTTTCTTCCAGCGCTGCAAAGAGCTGAGTCTGCGGGTTCTCAGGGTGATGGCCCTCAGTTTGGGTCTGGATCCAGATATGTTCCTGCGTGCACATCTTTTAATTGGAAGTATGACCACCAAATTAACTCTTCCTTGTAAAATCAGTGTAGTTTGAGTTTAAACTGTTTGTCACAAAAACAATGACTTTAGCTGGAAAGATCAGACCTTTATAAACAGAATCACACAAACAAAAAGACACATTGTAACTGAACTGCTGTGTTTCCTACAGCTGATGAGAATTTAACAACACTGAGGTCCCTGTACTACCCCCCAATGAACAACAAGACAGCAAAGGAAGGTCAGCTGCGATGCGGAGAGCACTCAGATTATGGCACCATCACTCTGGTCTTCCAGGGCTCTGAAGGTCTGCAGGTAAAACGTCCATCTGTCCTCCCTTCACACCGGTCCCTCAAGTCATCCACAAACTGTTGCATCACCCGAATCATCTTGCAGATACTTTTAACAGATGTTTTTTGACACTCATCACTCTGTAGGTTTGTGCACGCTCAGGTGAATTCATAACTGCTCCCCTTATCCCCGGAGCCGTACTGGTCAACATCGCTGACATGATGCAGCGCTGGACAGCTGACCAGTTCCTCTCTGTGGTGAGGAAGGAGGAATTTTATATTTTCTTTTGTTTCTGACACACATATAAATGTGTGACATCATAAAGTTACTCAGTTAGGGAGATTTTTTTTCAAGCAGCCATGTGTTCCCATATCATCATATTCCCACCTCTGTGCATCACTGTCAGAATGCATCTATTTACAGTGATAGTTTATGAATGAAATAGGATTTGAAATATTATTGCTAAGAAATGGATGTTTGATGATAAAAAAATCTGAGTAAACTGCAATCTGATGAGACACGTTAATGCAAACTGAGCTCAGAGATTATATGGAGTATTTATATATTGGTATTATCCCAATTACAATTGTAATTCAGTGTAGGTATACTATAAATTTAACATGTAAAAACAGGAAAACAACTTGATTTGTAATGTTGATTTTTGTTTTTTCAGCGTCACAGGGTTTTGATGCCTTCTGCTGAAGATTCCAGCACTCGTCAGTCTCTGGCTTTCTTTCTGCATTCAGATAATGAAGTGATAATCAGCTGCTGCGATGGCTCAGACAAATACCCACCAGTTAAAACAATAGATTATCTCAATGAGAAAATAAAAAAATCCTTTGCAATGGCTGAGGATAAAAAATGTCCATAAGGACTTTAAATCCCATGTGAAAGTGTAGTCACATGTATGAACATCAGCTTAACACCCACTCTGGGTTCTCAATGGATTAAGACTGAAACTATATACATTATATGTAAAACTCAAAGATGCAAATGTTACTCTTGCAAGCTCATTCATTTATTAGCCACATTTAAACCATGTACAACAGTTTCATGAATTTATTGCACAGGATAATGGAAGGCCTTGTCTGCTTCTGAATGGGACAAAGAAAAGTTGCTTTTTACAGGAGCTACAATAACGAGAATAAATAAACACCCTTAATAATGAAAAAAAATGTTACTTTCCTCGATGAAACTGTAATGAAAAATATCTGTGCAGGTTAATTTCCAGTGGATTTAAACAATAAATAAATCAGATACTCTATCATGAACATGAAACATAATTATAAATTCTTCTAAACACTAACAGACAACCATTTTATCAGGAACTGTCATCGTAAAACCACCACAGTTGTACAAAAGTAAATATTATACAGTGTGTAACTTCATCTGGTCTAAAATCAGCTGCTGCAACAGTCACAAATGGAAATGATTTTAAATTATTGTGCTACTGAGTAAGAAATCTAATACAGGCAGGAGGATTTTAACCCCAAATGTTTTACTCACATTCATGTTTTCAGCAGTAATTCTACTGACTTTAAACATTAATTATTTCCTGCCACAAAAAAGAACAATGTGCACAAAATAAAGCATTTAGTAAGGAGACCACTGCCTTTCCCATTTCACCCTGAAAAAGATTCCCATGGAGAACGGTGTTCTTGTTGTAATAAAAGTAAAACAACAAAAACAAAAGAGGTGATTGTCCATGAGGAAAAAACTAGAGCAGCCCGGAGTCTGGCTCATTCAGCAAGAGGACTGAAATCGTTGGCACCGGCACTAAATTCTGAGGCCTGATAACCAGGTTCTCATGTGCTTTTAATGTTTGGGTATTTTTGTTGTCAGGAGATGGACTGAAACTCCTGAACAATGAGAGGAATTAAAGATCAAGAAAACACTGACACACATTCACTCAGAACACACTGATTTGAGGAGAGGTCTAAGAGTGTCCCTGCACTGGTACGTCTTGTTGCTTGTGACCAGGAGGCAGCGGTTGACTGTTTCCTGGTACAATCGATGCTTGTTGACCTTCAGCTTGGTGTGATACTGCCTCTGAAACAGGAAGTCACAGGTACACAAGATGAATTGGTTTCAAATACCGTTTACAGACATTAGGCCATTTCATACAAATTTCATTACTTTGGGGTTTTTTCTGAAGTATTAACCTGTAATATGAAACATTTTATATCCAAAAAACATTAGGAAACACTGATTAACAAACTTTTCAGTCTATCTGCATCAAGATTCGGCTGGCTTCGTCAGGGTTTAGGCTGCAACTTATTAATATTGAGTTTTTGCTGGACTCTGATTGGCTAACAAACTAGCCTATGAGAGCAAAGAATACTGTTTCCTGCCCCGCTGCACATGGTAACATCAGACGTTCTCTCTTCCTGTTTGCTACGTCTTTATGCTAACAGCTTTTAGCTAGCAGCATGCTAGGCGTGGTTTCAACTGCGGGAGCTGATGAATACTAACGAACAAAGGAGTTGTGATGAAACAGATACAGGCCGTTAGAACTCGGGAGAACTCGGGTTTTATCACCACCTGCGTAGTTTGAGAGATTAAAACTGAAAGAGAAGTTGTTGACCTGTTTTCACCCACTATGAAGGTAAGAACACCTGTGGAGCTAAAATATTCAACACAAACCTCAGAAAAACTGGTTTTAATGGAAGGGACTCTTTAATTTAAGAATGATAACATTGTCTATTGGCTGCTCATAGCTGTGGTGCAAACTGAAGGATTGGATTCTTCCCATTGAGGATCTGATGTTGTTACTGAATGATCCTTATTGACTTCTAAGTACAACAAAGACAGTTAAAATAATTTGATACGCTGTGCTTTGGATCTAGAAGCATATTTACTGAACATTGTTTAGGTCTGTGTTCTTTTAATTCTCCTCTGAGTTAATTAAAATAAAATAGTAACATGAGTTACCTGAGCAGGTTACATAATGTAAACATCTGTAGAAATCTCTCTGGGTTAAACTGATATCAGACTACAGTTATTACAAAGTCTTACGGTTCATCCCGGCTTTTAGGTTTTGGGCTTTGATCTTTTCCATTTCTTCCATTGCCTGAAAAGAGGAAGACAATGAAAGTTACAGCATCATCCAGAACAGGAAAAACAGACAGATGTGAAGGAGTGCATATCTAAAAAGAAAAGTCTTTTTTTCTTGCTACAAGTCACCAGACTCAGTAGTAGCATTTGTTTCACGTGGATGTTATAGAGCTTCACCTGCTTTAGCCCAATCTTCTGAGAATTTAATTCTTCCTGTTTTCTTTCGAGTTCCTCCTTCTGTTTCTGCAGCTCAGCCGACCTGATGTTGATGTCATGTTCCTCGCTGGCCAGCTGCTGCTCGTACTCTCTCAGCTCCTCCTCAGTGTAAAAGGGCTGCTGATCTAAAGTCTGTGGAGGACAGGGAATTAAACAATATAATGAAAAAAAATAAACTTATAATATCAGAATACCCTGCCAGGCCAAAATAATTACCAACTGTATTTTACCTTTTGTTAGAGAATCAATTAAATTATGGACAGGAAGTAATGTAGCTTTAGCTTCTGAAAAGGATGTCACAACAAACACAAGCTGTAAATAAACTCAATTCAACGTGAATTTAAGATCCTATTTCCTCAGAATTTTGACAACAACAAAGTTTATCTACAAAACTTGTTCCTCCTCAGTGGAGAACATTTTGAACTATGGTTTAAGATAAAAACTGTAGCAGCAGAGCAGCTTATGTTATCAGTCAAGCTCACAAGATTACTTTACTCCCTTTGTCTCTCATTCAATAGATACTGACAAATTTATACAAGTACACACCATTTACCATCAGATCTCACACACTGAAACATCCACAAGGCCAGAACACCATTCATGCAACATCTGTTTCCACTACTGTAAACTGAAGGTGTTGTACTTCTTCATTGCACCATCTTTAAACTGATCCTTAAATATGCAGATTTATGGAGTCTTGCTGCACTGTTTTGAAAAACAGCAGATGGTCCTGTGCACGTTAATCAGAATTGACAAAAAGCTAAAACAGGAGACGTAAACAGTGATTTACTCTGTGAAAACATGCTGAACCAGATCCAGAATCTGTGGTTTCTGAGTGTTTGTCTCTATCTGAATGAGACTCAGCAGAGACGATGTGAACAGAACCAGTTCTGATGTTCACAGCTGAATATGTTTGAGCTGAAATCAGTTCTACAGGCTTCAAGTTCTGTTGATCAAACAGTCAGTCTCGGTGTCATGGTTCATGACTCCACCTCCTGACAGCAGCTAGTTTGATGTTGACCTGCAGCAGCAGCTCATTTCAAACTCCAGCCCCTTTTTATTAAGAACATTCATGTTCCTCAGCAGAACTCTGCATGTTGAGAGTGAGACATTCAGTAAAGAGGATTTCCATGTGATTCTTTCAGCATATTGTTGCTTTGTTTCTGTGCAGTATTAGATTACAGGTCATGTTGTTGATAGAAATGATATTTAATGTTTAACTCGTGTCTCTGCTGAGTGAAAATGACTCGAGCTGCACAGATGAATCTTTCCATGGATCAAACTCCAACCCACTGAGTCAGAACATCATCAAGTCTTTTATTTCTGGGGCGGCTGTGGCTCAGTGGTTAGAGGTCGTCCTCCAATTTGAAGGTTGGTGGATCGATCCCGGCTTCCACCGCCATATGTCGAAGTGTCCTTGGGCAAGACACTGAACCCCATGTTGCCCCCCGGTTTACATATCGGGTTGTGTGAATGGGTGAATGTAAAACTTGTAGTGTGAAAGCGCTTTGAGTGGTCTGAATGACTAGAAAAGGGCTATACAAATACAGGACATTTACCATTTACCATTTCTGTGTGAGTGATGTCATCATTCTCTAGGTCTGATTTAGGAAAATACATTAAAGCTGGAGTTGGTAATGTTCGAGAGCTAGCAAGATTTAAATCTAGCAGCTCCTCTAAAGCCCTCCCCCTTCCCACCATGGACTTGCTTCAAGCCGCGCCCCCCCCACCCTGCCGGCAGAACTCAGCAGGGTACTCAGCTTTACCAATGTTGACTCTCGTTTGTCCTCTCGTTTTATCCAGAGCTTTTTCTGCCTCTGACTTTCTTTTTTTTGGCAGTTTAGCGGGGCGAGCCGTGACAAGTAGCGAGGAGCGAGAGGGCGTGATAGAAGGGGTGCAGGCAAGGTATCTGATTGGTTCCTCTCCTCTTCCTGGAAATGACCAATCACCGCCATCCGGTGCGGATGACCGTGGTTGGTCAGAGTTATTGTAGGCTTGCAAGTCTCAGAGAGGTCTGATTTTTTTCGCTCCTTTTTATGAATACTTTTGAATTGACTAGTCTCAGTATGGAAGGACCTTTTCACCAAGTATAAAAAAAAGTGTTTCTGAACAGGATTACCAATTATAACTTTAATGAAGCAGTATTGTTACAACCAGCTGATATACAGAGTTTCACCATTTTATCAATTTTCTAATAATTACTTTGTTCTGATATGAGTACATTTCTTTTAGTGAATGCAGATTTGATTGCATGGCCACATGCAGTGACTGCAAAAACATTTACTGATTTGATATCTTTTCTGGATCGTTATTCTAATTGGATAAATAAATGATCTTACTCATTTCTACCTAACAGAGAGGACCAGCTTTTCTTGCTCTTACCTCCCACTCGTTTTTTTCAAGGAACTCCTCCTTGTTGGTTGCAGCGAGGAACTCGTTCAGTGACACCAGCCTGTCTTTGTCAGTGTCCACCTGAAAAATCAGCATTTTACTGTCTGTATATTATCTGTTACGCAGTTTTGTGATAAATCTTGTTCAAATATTTACGTCTACACAGACGTAGCTGTAGTATTTTGGTTAAGACATATTTCAGACAGTATCTGCTAAGATACAGTGGGGCAAAAAAGTATTTAGTCAGCCACCAATTGTGTAAGTTCTCCCACTTAAAAAGATCAGAGAGGCCTTTAATTTTCATCATAGGTATACCTCAACTATGAGAGACAAAATGAGGAAAAAAAATCCAGAAAATCACATTGTCTGATTTTTAAAGAATTTATTTGCAAATTATGGTGGAAAATAAGTATTTGGTCACCTACAAACAAGTAAGATTTCTGGCTTTCACAGACCTGTAACTTCTTTAAGAGGCTCCTCGGTCCTCCACTCGTTACCTGTATTAATGGCACCTGTGTGAACTCGTTATCAGTATAAAAGACACCTGTCCACAACCTCAAACAGTCACGCTCCAAACTCCACTATGGCCAAGACCAAAGAGCTGTCAAAGGACACCAGAAACAAAATTGTAGACCTTCACCAGGCTGGGAAGACTGAATCTGCAATAGGTAAGCAGCTTGGTGTGAAGAAATCAACTGTGGGAGCAATTATTAGAAAATGGAAGACATACAAGACCACTGATAATCTCCCTCGATCTGGGGCTCCACGCAAGATCTCACCCCGTGGGGTCAAAATGATCACAAGAACGGTGAGCAAAAATCCCAGAACCACACGGAGGGACCTAGTGAATGACCTGCAGAGAGCTGGGACCAAAGTAACAAAGGCTACCATCAGTAACACACTACGCCGCCAGGGACTCAAATCCTGCAGTGCCAGACGTGTCCCCCTGCTGAAGCCAGGACACGTCCAGGCCCGTCTGCGGTTTGCTAGAGAGCATTTGGATGATCCAGAAGAGGATTGGGAGAACATCATATGGTCAGATGAAACCAAAATAGAACTTTTTGGTAGAAACTCAACTTGTCGTGTTTGGAGGGGAAAGAATGCTGAGTTGGATCCAAAGAACACCATACCTACTGTAAAGCATGGGGGTGGAAACATCATGCTTTGGGGCTGTTTTTCTGCAAGGGGACCAGGACGACTGATCCGTGTAAAGGAAAGAATGAATGGGGCCATGTATCGTAAGATTTTGAGTGAAAACCTCCTTCCATCAGCAAGGGCATTGAAAATGAGACGTGGCTGGGTCTTTCAGCATGACAATGATCCCAAACACACCGCCCGGGCAACGAAGGAGTGGCTTCGTAAGAAGCATTTCAAGGTCCTGGAGTGGCCTAGCCAGTCTCCAGATCTCAACCCCATAGAAAATCTCTGGAGGGAGTTGAAAGTCCGTGTTGCCCAGCGTCAGCCCCAAAACATCACTGCTCTAGAGGAGATCTGCATGGAGGAATGGGCCAAAATACCAGCAACAGTGTGTGAAAACCTTGTGAAGACTTACAGAAAACGTTTGACCTCTGTCATTGCCAACAAAGGCTATATAACAAAGTATTGAGATTAACTTTTGTTATTGACCAAATACTTATTTTCCACCATAATTTACAAATAAATTCTTTAAAAATCAGACAATGTGATTTTCTGGATTTTTTTTCCTCATTTTGTCTCTCATAGTTGAGGTATACCTATGATGAAAATTACAGGCCTCTCTGATCTTTTTAAGTGGGAGAACTTACACAATTGGTGGCTGACTAAATACTTTTTTGCCCCACTGTACGTCCTCATTACTCGCCAGGCTTTAATCAGAGCTCATATCTGCTGTATTAATAATGAACATGACAGACTCCAGATCTCCATTTCACCTCGTTCATAACATGTTCCCTCATCCTCAGTCTCTCTTCCTCCATCTCAACCATGTCGTCCTCTTCATTGTTTGGGTTGTACACCTTCTCCAGCTGGAAAGAAAACAAAAATGTTACAACACCATTTTATCCTAAATGTGTAAAACAAGAGGAAGACATAAAGTTACATTATACCTCTTTAGTGAACAAAGCTTCAAGCTCAATTTCATCAAAGAAGCCGTCTCCATTGCTGTCTGCAACCAAACACAACAGGAATCAGAGCATCTCATCTGTATTAATAATGGTGGACTACAAAATAAGAAACAGATTAGAACTGTAGGTACCGTGCATTTTAAAAAAAGTTTTGGGATCAAAGTCTTCTGGGTCCAAACCATCTGTCTCGTGCCACACTTCCTTCAGCTGGTCCTGACTGCCCTGAACACACACACACACACACACACTTGACATCATCTTTTCACTTGTTATCAACAACTTTAACACATTTTATTCTGTAAAAATGAAACAATCGTTGTTCTTTCAGCTTTTTATCAAAACATCTTCAAGTTAGTCACATCCTGCAACTAGAACGTGTTTTAATGTCGTGCTGATATACAAGTAAAATAAATCAGTTTTACTTTGAATGAATTCACACTGATTAGCAGGAGAGGTTACAGACACTTATTTATCTCAGCAATGCAGGTGAAATACCTGGAGCTGATTCCATGTGTGATGTTTTTATTTTTGAGCTGTGAACACAGAACATGTCGTCAGTCTCACGTCAGTGAAACCAGCCAAAAACCAAGATGGCTCTGACAGAGCTGACTCTTCTGAGTGTTACTGTACGCTGCAGCTCTTTTACACCTTTCTAATAATCTTCATTTAAGTGGGTGTTTCTTACAGGATGGTTAACTTTAGAATGGTTGGCATGTTTCTTCTTCATCTCCTCATAGTGCTGCTCCTCCTTCTTCCTGTCCTCATCGCTCATCTTCTTCAGGCGCTCCCTCCTTTCGTGCTCCTTCATCATCTCGTACCTCTTGAATTCCTCGTGGTGGTTCTTGTCAAAGTTTTCCAGATCTTTAGTTGCCTAAAACAAAAAACAAAAACAAAAAATAAGCATAATCTCTAGATTCTACATCTTACCCGTGCTTACAGCAGGATAATTCCGTTTTAATAAGTTTATTAAACCTAAACATTCAAATTCTCAAATACTGTTTAGCTCTAATTATGCAAAATGCTCAGACTTCGTAGAGATGCTAAAAAAGCCTTTTGGTCATTCGTAGGTAGTGACGACTGCATCAGACAGGTCATATAAAGCCTGTTTGCAGCCTGCAGCGTATATTGTGACACTGTGTTGACAAAGAACGTAGAAGCTAATGTTTGACTTTGTAAGGCTGAGTCGTAACTGAATTTTAACTTGTGAAGTTTGATCTTCTTTTGTAATATTAACTGTTGAATGAAGCTGCAGCTCAGATGATGAAACAGGATGTTCGGGGAATATGGTTGGTGGTTGTGTGTGCATTGTCAAAACACTGAAACTCAAGCTGCAGCAGACCAACAGCCTGCTAACGTAGTTAAAAGGTGATATACCCGATTTCAAATTGCCTAGCTTAGAATGTCAACAACTGTAAACAAAGTCACAGAACTCTCAGCCCCTCCTGTTGGGGAGAATTCCTAAGCCACGCCCCCCCCAGGTTTGGGAACACGTGTAGCCCCAGAAGACGACAGAGTACAAGACACTGGTCTGCAGTTCATTCAAGTACCGTAACATGACGGAATCACCGGTAAGTGAAAACAATATAACAACAAACAACTGACATTAATTGTTACTTTGTCCTGAACCTGACGTGGAACCAGCCGGCGGCTGTTTCTCCTGCTGTCACACGGTAGAGCGACGAACACTCCCAGCAGTGGTGTGCTGCAGTAATATGTCTCAGTTTATTAGGAGCACAGAAGCCAAATAAATGCAGAAGTCTGTACGTCTGGAGAGACTGTCCAATCATTCCTTCTGGACCGAACCATTTGATTGGTTGATGTTTAGACAAATACAGTGGTTCTCCTGTATTCGTTTTTTTTTAATCTTCACAACATATTTTTCTCCATGCTGTGTTAAAACGTTTTTAAAGGGCATGAAAAAAAATTTTGTTAAGCTAATTTGTTATGCAAATTAAGTATAGCAGCTTTAATTGATGGTCCTAAAATGCATCAGCGTGTGTAACGTATGAAAGAGTTTAATAGCTGTTCCAGTCTAATTTCAACTAAAAACTCCCAACTACAAACATCTTAACCAGTCGTTTAGATGCTTCTGCATCTGGTGCAGATGTTCAGGCAACGATTTCAGATTATTTTACAGCTTTAACTCTGATATCAAAGTGGATAATTATTTGTCCATGAACTAACTTCCTCATTACTGTCAGTTCACTATAAACGTGCACTTTAACAACCAGCCACGTTACTTCTGTTTAGCCTGCCTTGCTAAAAAGGCTCCAAGTTACACAGCTGATGGAGTCGAGTCGGGAGTACGTCCACACCTGGAACTCTCAGAGGGTCAACAACACTAATCATAGCTATAAAATATGTAACATGTCATTTACTGCGAGCGCAGCAACGACTAGGCTGTAGTGACAAAAAAATGACCTGAAATACTCGCTCCACTGACAGTACATGACCGTAGCACAGGTGTTTACCGATTGGATGAGACGCTTCAGGTCCTCCACTTCAAAAGTGTGCGGGTTCATGTGATTAAGGTGATCAAACTGTCTCAGGAGGGCCTGGTGGTCCACAGCACGGTCTACAGAGGAGAGACAGAACTCATTTATCAGACTTTTCACTTGTTTTAGACAAACTGACAGTGTTCTCCTTCAGGAAATGATGTCATAGTTACCCCCTTTATTAGGTAAAGATTTTCCTTGAAGTTAAAAAAATAAATGTTTTTATATTTTATTGAAACTGAAGTGACACATAAACAGGGAGGTGCAGATTAGAGCTCTGAATCACAGAAACAAGAGAGAATTTGAAATGAAAAAACAAAATGATAAACCAGGTGTTTCTGTCCTCTTCCATAAATTAAACCCATGACATCCTTTTAAAGAAACTACCAAGTCTTTGCACGAGAGACGAGGCGCTACAAGTTACACCAACTCTCTCACACATAGCTGAAGCATCAAATGACTAATTACAGATAAACATATAAGACATAGAATATGTGAAGATGCAGCAGCAACATAAGAACTAAAAGGAGTCAGAACCTGAAAAAACTGTTTTTTTATATTCAACAAAATGGGCCATTCATTTACATGAAGAGGGCGGGACTTAATACTTGTACCGGAACCAGCCACAATGTGGTCCTGGTTCGGTTTTGGCCTCTGTATGAAAAGGTAAATGTTACTGTATTTTCTGGTGAAAACACTGACTTGAATACTTTCTCAGTCTACTTGATAAACCCAGAATGAATGAAGGAGTCAAGCAAACAGAGACGAAGAGCCGTTTCTGATGATGAACCAACTTCTGACTTGTATTACGGAACATGTTGTGCAACTTCAGGAAACCCAGATGAGTGAGTGACACACCACTAACAGACGTGCTGTACTCACTATTCCCTTGCTGAAGGTCATGTTTGGCTTTTATGAGCATCCTCAGACGGTTCATCTCCTCCCTCTTCAACTCGTCCAGCTTGGTTCGAAAATTGTGGTGGACAAAGTCCAACTCTTTGGCAAGTTTGCCTTGCTGCAAACAAAGAGTCATCACAGTACAATTAAAAGGGTTCATGTAAATAAACAGGATGTTTTTAGTGAATACACACCTTGATGTCATCCATATTAGCATTTTTCAGCTTTTCCCTAAAGTGGGGGTCTTTCTCGAGGTACTCGATGACTTCCCTGAGGTAGCGGTCATAGTGCAACCCCGTGTCCTGACAAAAAGACCACACATTTACTTTGAATGCCTGACACTAATTAGGGACATGACAAATACCTGTTTGCAGGTGTAACATTAGGTAAAGAATGCTAAAAATGATACTGTTTCTGTTTGTTTTACCATCAACTGTTTCCAAACACGCAGGTGTAGTTTTAACTTGTAACCCTGTGATGCTGTTAACATATATATTTAGGGTTTTTAAGGAAAATCCCCTTGTTTGACAGCAAAGTTCAGACTCACGGTGGATTTTGGTGCGTCCAGTTTGTCCACCTCTGGCTGCCCTTTGACCTTCTCCACACCGATAGGCACTGAATGGATACAGAACCAGAAAGTCAGCAGGACCAGCCCACAGCGGGCCGAAGCTTTACTCCACACCATCTGGATAAACAGGGACAAAAATTTAATTCAAATATTATTCAAATGTTGTGGATCTGTAGTCTGTCACTTTTCATGAAAATAAAACATGTGACATAGAGCGTTACTTTAGAAGACACAGCAGTGTGGACAAGGTGCAGCTTGATCCTTTAACAGGACTACACCCTTCATTTCTCAATTTTCACGCAAAACACTAATTCATCTGAGAATTACATGTGATTATCCAAGTTAGTCCTAATCCACAAACGCAGCTCTAACACGTGTGTGTTGAATAAACACACAGAGAACGTACTTTTCCTTTTTACCGTAAAGCTCGAGCATCAGCAAGTCAGAGTGGAAAACACATGCTACCTGAACAGGTTGTTTACTGACAGGATGGTGAGATGACGGTAGCTAACTCATCATACCAAACATGGAAAAACAAAGCAACCCGAATTATTACCCGACAAACTCGTGAAATACATCTTAAGCCAGTTAAATCCTGTAAAATCGCGCTTACCTTGACTTTGTTTAATTCCCCCAACAGCTGCTCGAAGTGCCTGAGACTCAGCTGAGCTTATTTCCAGCCGTCATCACTCTTCCACCAATTCAAGCCCAAAGGGAAAAAAGACGTATTTACCATGGCAACGCCCCGCCTATTTCACCTTCTATTGGACGCTGTAAATTTAGAAAACAGTCGCGTTGCAAGCTGATTGGACAGTGCGCGTGTCACTCAAATCAAGCTGTAGTTAAAGGTGAGTTGAACGAAACTGTACGTGGCGTTCAAACAACCCCAGACGGAGGCGGAATCATCATTCTCAGCAAACAATCCAGTCTCCCGCGGATTAAAACTAAATTCTACCGTCTCAGAGATTATAGTTAGAGTCGAGTGAAACAGATACCAGTTTTTAATAACTCAAAGTAGAATCAATGTGTTCGATTTGTTGCTTCAACAAGCACATGATACACAGAATAAAGTCACATTTTAATACATTATTTTTGGATTGTGGTTTAACACAATATTTTTAAACAGACTAACAAATGAACTACTGAGACCTGGACTAAAATAATGCTGCTCCAAGAAAAGAGTGAATATAATTTGACTGTAGTGAGTCACCTGTTAAACTAACATTTGCCCTATAGGGGAGAGTGGGGTAAAGTGGGATACTTTTTCACATTTGCTTCCCTCCCAGCCAGCTAACATGATATGTCAGTTACAATTACACATTTCCTGTTAATTCAGGATGTTTCTTTGCAATGGTAATTACCAGAATGTATTCATGATGAAGAGCAGTGAAAATATGATGGTTTTAAAAAAGTGGTCTTGTGTCTCACTTTACCCCAGCTCAGGGGCAAAGTGAGACAGACCAAAAAAATCATTGGGGTAAAGTGAACCACTTACTTTTTCCACTCTGAAACTACCATAGCGACATCTGTTTAGTAACAGTTAGAATCCTGACAGCCTCACAGTCCAGAACAAATGTCAGACTAGTAACAGAATCGTGGAGATTGGTCAATTAAGCCCATTTTTTTCCTAAACACTTGAAATCTTGCTGCCAACATTGAAGGATCTAAGCTTTCTGAGGAAGTACAGTCTGTTCTGTTTCTTCCTAAAAACAGCATCACAGTTGTGTCTCCAGTTCAGTCTGTTATCCAGGTGAACACCCAGGTATTTATTCTCCTCCTCCACTTCTTCTCCCATGCTGCTCCTCCTAAAATCCACAGTCGTCTCCTTTGTCTAGTTCACATTCATGAGATGATTGTCCCACACCAGGACACAAAGTTGTCCACCAGTTCTGTGTACATGGTCTCTTGTCCATCTCTGATCCACCAACAACTGCAGAGTCATCAGAGTATTTCTATAGATGGCAGGACTCTGACCTGTACTGAAAGTCTGAGGTGTACAGAGTGAAAAGGACATGATGAGAGTACAGTCCCCTGTGGTGCTCCTGTGCTGCTGATCACCTGGTCAGACGTACAACTCTTCAGTCTTACAAACTGTGGTCTGTTAGTGAAATAGTCCTTAATCCAGGTGATTGTGGAGGCATCCACCTGTGTCTTCTGGAGGTTTTACCACTTTAAAAGGGCATAAAAAACGAATTCTAGATAAATACAAAGATGAAGACCAACAGTTTTATCCCAGAATCACAGTAATAAAGTCACAGAGGGGGATATTATTGTTTGTGAGTATGAACTTGACCAGTGGATTTTAATCAACAAGAACTTAAATTATTTTGTTTGACTTGTTTTGTTTTTCTGGTATTTCTTATGTAATTTGTGGCGAGACATTGAACTGTGTATGGTTGTACGTGGGTGACAATTAATAAGTTTATACTTCTGCCTGTTCACGTTCAAGTAAGTAACTGCAGGTAAACTCTCCTTGTAAATATGGTAAAAGTAGAGCTTGTTTGAAACAAACAAATCAATAAATAAACAAATCAATAAATAAATCAATAAATAAATACAAACAACTGCATTTTCGTTGTGACGTCTGCGCGTGCAGTGTTAGTCCGCGCGGGGGCGCTGTTGGCCCGCGTGACTCCACCAGGCGGAGAAGCAACGCTGCGACCCAAAACTCCGCCAACCACCTCGACAGGAACTGACGTCTCCTCCGTGGATGGAAAAATGCAGCTGCAGGAAAAATGGCTTCAAACGCCGCACCGCTAAAAGGTAAGAAAGGGAGCTCTTTCCAGCTGTTGTCCACATGTAAAAGTTTAGATTTTTAGATGCTTGAATTCAGATTCTTCGCTTTCGTCGTTTGTGATCGTTTCCTGTTTGAATAGCTTTCGTTTCCTCCTTGTTGTGATTAGTTGAGAGGACCAAAGCAAGCAGTTGCCTGACTTCTTTTAAATTATTTAACTAGTGTCCCTTAAAGCAACTAGCAGTCGTTCGAGTCAAACCCTATTTACTTAAACACAGTCGGGTTTACGTGAACAAGTTGTTTATGGATTGTCGGTAAAGTTTAGCAGCTACGTTAGTTAGCATCAAACAAAGTTGAAGTTATGAGGCGGCGATTAAAAGTACAAAAAACATTCCCTATAAAAGGTTTAGGTTGGCTAGTTTACAAAATAATTATTCTAGTAACCATTAAAGAATGCAGCTGTGTTCAGGTTAGTATAAATACCAATAATTAGATTTTGTTATTATAGAGCAACAATCGATTTGGTGTCAGGTGAGCCGATGTGTTAGTGAGAGATCCGAGCCTGATCCAGCGTGATTCTTCTGTTCAGCTGACTTCAGAAGTTTATTATCATGTTTATCTTCATAAATCAGCAGACAGTTTCTCTAAAGTAACTCGAGGCATTTAGAGGTCTAGACCTTCATGAAGACCTCGATGTAGACCTCTCCTTAAGCCTTAGTGTAGACCTCAGACCTCATACAGATGACATCTACAGATGATCTCGGGCATCTCCAGGTTCTGAGGAACCTGAACTATCCTACCTGCTTCAACACACTTGTTTGACATTGGCAGGTTTTAAACAGGCTTCTGCGGGACCTGCTGACAGGACCTCGTTGCCCACCCCTGGTCTACTCACATACTTTGAGCCCTCCAAGTGCTGGACACAGGTCATATGAACCGGATATGATGACAGCATTTCACACTGTTCATTTTAAAGTTTTTTATTGGAAATGCTGTCATCAAAATGAACTGAACAGAGTTTTTATTTGCATGAATTTGTGTGTGCACGTGATGTACATGCAGGTTTTGTCAGTCTTCTTGTGTTGTCCCCAGTAAACAGTCACTAAAACATACCCTATAAACCTGTGAATGTGTTTAGATCTTGGTTAGATATTTTCTGTTAAAGTTCTCCTGTCGTACTTTGATCTGATGCACAGTGAATGTATTGCTTACATCTGCACTTTTGCGCAGCTACAAATCATTTTCATTGCATAAACGCAGAAAGTTCTGCAACATCCTGTCAGCTCTGAGCATTTTCAAACCAGCACAGCTTTGTTATTAACATCTCCATCAGAATCCTTCTTAATAATAATTATAACAATAAAAGTTTGATTGTGTCCAAAAATACCGAATTTCAACATTTGTTGGTTCAGTATTCGGAACAGATCTTATTGTTCATTGTAGTGTGTCATTAAATAAGGCATTTTAACAACCTGGTGGAAGTAAGCTGCATGTCAGGAGGTTAAAATTGGAAATGCAGTTAAGTTTAATGCTGCTTTTTGAAGCCATGATAGATCATTTCAGATTCAGGTTGTAGTGGTTGGTTATATTAAGTATTTAGTAAGTGCTGTTGTATCTTATTCCCTCTTCCTCGCTCTGACCATGTTTTTTTTAGATCAGGGCAGCTCTCCAGATGCTTTTGAAACTGAAATGTTGATCTTGATTATGATTCACAGAGAAGTGAATTATTTATTCTCTAAATTTGGGTGTTTGTGTTGCTTTTGGACTTAAATAGAAGTAAAGTTAACTACTTGTTTTGGTTCAGAATGTTCAGCATTTATCCCACATGAAGGATGTTTACTTACCTGTGCTAGTTACTTTTTAAAGTTCAGTCAAGAAAATTTATTCATTTTAATTCCTCCAGGTGTGTCACAGTGTACGTTCTCACTGTGTAACTTCAGTGACATTTACCTCCTTTGTGTCCAAACTACACAGTGTTTATTCAGAGAATTCAGCCATCACTGACAGCATGGATCAGAAACTGTTTTTTGGGAAAGTTGATCCCAAGCTGGTCAAAGCTTAAAGAACATAACCACAGTGTCACTGCCTGCATGTTTCTGCACAGCTGATAAGACAACCTTGGGGCATAGCGCTAACGTAATGCTAACGGGGGCTGTTGAGCATGCCAAATTCCTCAGCTGCACAATAGTGTTGGGCTAGCTAAAGCCCCGGCACAAGCAGCCTTCTTCACCACAATGGGAGGGGAAGCTCAGGAGAGGCCCGTGATGCCTGGGGAGAGAAGGAACTCACTCAACCCTGGGCCGAGATTGTTTGATGAATGGTTGCTTTGAGAAGGAGCTGTGTCATCCTCCAATCACAAAACAACAATGTTGTTCTGATCATTAAATATTCCACTTCAACTTTTTAAAATGTACTTGATATGGATAAATCATTTTTCAGAACCATCTTAAAGTTCAGAAACGATTTACTGAAGAACTTACTGAGTAAATAACTAACAGATTGATTAGTAATGGAGTTGGAGGAGTTGGAGCTGTGCTTGATAACCCACTGATTTATAAGTTCACTTCACTATAATAATCATGATGAGTCACATGATTACTTCTTCTGTTGTCAATAAACAGAATTTATCAGCATGTGTTGCGTTGCACCTGAGTAGAGTGGAGCTTGTGAGCGATGTGATGGACCTGCTGCCTGATCGTGCAGTCTGTGCCATCTGTCTGACCCACATGATGCCCCTCATTTCAATATGAGCACAAGCACTTGCTGGCTGTGCACATTTGACAAATGGCAGTGGATCAATCAGCCATCGAAGTGTGCTTAGAGCAACAAGGGCGAGATTATTTTGGCTGATTTTTAATTAAAGTACTGTTGCTGTGGCCCGTGAATTTTCTGGTTATTAATTACTTTGTTATCTTATTCATTCTTCTCAGTTTTTATTAAAAGTTATTTATGCAAAACGTTTTTTTTTGTCTTTTAGGTGTTTGATTCTTTGCTCCACATCCCTTTGGGCGACACTGGCTTAAAAATCATCCAACTCATGGCTCCTTCCACTTGACAGAATGGCCCAGACTCATAGTGGTAATGGGTTCAAGCTGGATGTCCCCCAGCCAAAGGGGGTTGTGGGTAAAGAGGAAGCCCTCCGCATGGAAGAGGAGGCTTTAGCAAAATTACAAAGAGAGAAAAGACACACACTTTCAGTTTCAACACCATCATCTTCCTCAAAACCATCGAAATCTGTCACTACTGCTCCTCAACCTTCACCCTCGACAAATAAACCTGACAAGGACCTCATCGTCTTTCCAGAAACCAGGAAACAGGCAGAGCAGGACAAGTTCAGGGACATTGATGTGGACAAGTTGACCAACAAGGAGCTTGAAAAGCTTCTACTTGATGAAAACTTTGGTGCGAACAGTAAAGTGTCCCGCCCCTCGTCCCTGCTGGGGTTTAACCTCAGTGCCTCCTACCCAGGAAGCCATGTCTGCAGCTCCTCTCCTTTTCAGGGCAGCCAGTGGTCTTCTGTTCTTCCTGCACCATCTTCTTCCAGTGTATCCACTCCAACCCATCAACCCAGCCCTTTGTTTCCCTCCGCTCCGTTTCCCAAACATGCCTTTCAGAATGGTTTCACTCCATCGATATCATCACCCTTCATGGCTCTACCTGCGCAGCAGCCAGCTTTCATGGCTTTACCTCCCATCCAGCCGGCTGCTGCTGCTTTGGTCTTCCCTCAACCAACCGTGGATCCAGAGATGGCCAAGCTGTTTGACAAAATTGCCAGCACTTCAGAATACTTGAAGAATGGTAGATCAGCCAGCGCTGATGCAGATTCTTCTCAAGCAGGCACAGCGTCTCTGGAACCCAACCCTCCGGCCCAACAGCCAGCAGCGATGGAATCATCTCACATGAGCTGCTTCGACTGGCTGGATCTGGACCCACTTACGAAGCGTAAAGCTGAGAATGAGGAAGCATCCCTGACACCAGAAGGAACTGCACAGACAGTAACAGGCGGTTCTTCGGGGGATCCTTGGGATGCAGTGCTTGAAACTGAAGGGAACAACAGTAGCAGCAGCAGTCCTCCTCTGGAGGGGAAAGTTTCACAGACAGTTCGCTCCCAGCAGCGGAGAGCATCAACCGGAGCACCTGTCACTAGGAGTCACTCTCTCAACATCCCAGGAACTTCCTCCCAGCACAAACCAAACAATCAGGTAAGACCACAAAAACACAGGTCTCTTCAGCAACCATGTCTCCAGTTCAGAAGTAAAGATTTCAGTTTCAGTCTTTATGAGATGGTTTTGAGACTGTCTTCTTGCTCATCTGCTTCAAGTTCATCCTGAACAAGGAAAAACACCCAGCTCTCAAAGAGCAGCGTAAAGTTTAGTTAGATACGGGTCAATCTTCTGGTTCACCCACAACAACCAACAGTGATCTACTAACCACTGCATGCACTTAGTATAATCCATTCCTTCTCAATCCTCTTTACTTTGCTCCCTGTAATTATGATCTTACCTGTGGTCAGGTACCACTGTTTCCTCTGATCCACAGTTTTGTCATTAATCTGTCATGCGAGACATAAAGTGAGTGAATTTCTTTGAAATGAATATTTAAAGCATTCATTTGGGACATTGCTGCAGGCAAATGGCTTGTGATATTGTTGCCTGTATTGTCATTTTTTCCCCACTGAAACTGAACAACCATCTGTCATTTGGCTTGTAGCTGTGAGCCGAGGCAAGTCGAGCGTTGCAGCCACGCCAAGGCCAAGCAGAAATCACATGTTTTCCCTTTTCACTCAGCCCAGCAGACAGATTCCTGTATCACTCTGTTTGAGGCTGTAGAAGATGCAGCACTAGGACCCTCTTATGAAAAGAAATGGTGGTTAAAAGACGATCAATCTGTGATCACTGCCTTTGATTGCAAAGTCTTGTTAAGCAGTTTGCTTTAACGTTGTGCAATTTTTTTCATTTCTCAGTCAGTACGCCCTTTTCCTGCTCATTGTGTTTAGATTTGTCATGACCAAACTATTGTTTTCTGAGGTCTGGTTCTCACACCAACAGCAACAATGGACAGTTGATATTTGTAGAAAACCAAAATACTGGACACATAAAAAGGTTTATGATGCTGCAGATTTGTAGTTTTCCTCTTATGAAAGACAACATGTCCAGTCTGAACACCCAACTGGGTCCTCCAGGGTTCAGGAATGTCTTTCTTTTCCCTTTGAGAGTTGCTTTTTGTTTACCCTCGCCTGCATGTTATGTCTAGATTTAAACATGTTTAATGGAGAAACTTCTATGTTGTGTATTGTGAGCCCGTCTAGCTCTGTGTTGTTCAGATATGTCCTTCTACGCACTCATTTATTTAACTCTCCATCCCTCGTGTCTACAGTCTGTATATGTGAGATTACAATGGAGTGTGTGTGTGTATTTGCAAGCTCCCATGGTTCCATCTGCTGGCGCCTATGTTGTTATAAACAGGAACAAGTCTGTACAGGTCCCCCATGGCTTGCAGCAGCAACTGAATGGCCTCAGGAGTTGCCATGTCAACCCCCGTCTCATGCAGGCTCAGGAGAAGGAAACACCAGCTTTCACTGAAGATGTTTTATCTGTAGCATGTCACACTTTCAACAACTGCGGCTTCAATCTTCACAGAAAAATAAATCTACGTTTGTATTTGTGTAATTCCCCTATTATGTATTATATGAGGTCAGTTATAATAAGGGATATAAAACTGTAGAAGAATATCTCTCAGTCAGATCGACACCAACCTCTATGAACAAGCTGGTCTCGAAGACGGCTTAATGGGTGAAAGAACGAGGCCCTATGATTCATGAGAAGGAATTGAAACTCAGTCATTTCAAACATCAGTGAAACTCTCTGATAAATGATGTTTCACACTTTACTGCCAGCAGTCACAGACTGAGCAAGGATTGAAACCGGGGACCCTCCGGTGATCAGACAACCTGCTCTACATCCTGAGTTACTGACACTCAACATCTGTGGAAGGATCTAAAACATCTGAAGAAGGAATCCTTCAGATCTGAGACAGCTGGAGCAGTTTGTTTTTGAGGAGTGGGTCAGAACACCTGTGGACAGGTGCAGACATCTCACTGAGACTTACAGGAACCACCTGACTGCAGTGATCCACCAAAAGCTTCTACAACTAAATATGAAGTTAAATGTATTGTCACTTTGGTCCAAGCCAGTTTCATTAGTTTGTTTTTAAGTGATTCTGTTAAACTTCAGTTTAAAAACATCAGATTTTTATTTATTGGAACATTTTTCAATATTAAGTAATTTCAGTGATCATTGTGGTTTTTTCTTTATTTAATGGAAGAATACTAGTGATTTTGTGGTTGACATTAACAGTCGTCCAGCTGCTCCGGCTGATCTGCACACCTTTGCTTTTTTAAAGCTATACATCAGTGATAATCTGTACTCAAACAGTTTTATCTCAGTACGCTTGTCATGCCTCACTAGTTAACTTCAGTCACACCCCCCCCCCCCCCCCCCCCCC
>SSNP01000042.1:2858726-2901386 GCA_006937955.1 Pachypanchax playfairii | reverse complement strand
CCCCCCCCCCCCCCGGCACCTCTTGAAGTTCATTCCCCTCTCAGCACATGTTGCGTCTGCTTTAGGGTGCCATGAGTTCATATGACTCCCACTTTGTTCTAATTATCAGGGGATAAAAACTGTAGAATTACCTCTCAAAGCTGAGTTTAATTTCTATATAATCCAAAATATAAATTCCTTCTGGTTTTTAGTAACCATGACATTAACTGGAGTGTGTATGTCTGCTTGCGTGTGCTCGTGCTTTTCACTGTGATCTGAGAAGTGGTATCAGATCACACACTGAAGTATTCAGGTTTGCTCTTTAATGCAGACTGGTTGAACGTGTGTGTACCTGTTGGCTTTTGCACGGTTCCTTTCCAATGACCTGCAGGCTGATTTGCATCTGGGTTAGCCTCTTTTTCATTACCTCAACATGTTTTTATATTCAGAATGGTGGGTGTGCAAAAGTGAAACTTGCAGATGTTTTTGTTTTTTACAGCTACACTGTCAGATCTTTTCTTCCTCCGCAGACTTAAAGGCAAGCAGAACCTTTATGTCTCACGCCTCCACATCATCCCACTGCAAACTGTGCTTCATATTCTTTATTCTGTTGTATGATTACAACCTCTGTACAAGTATTAAACACCCCACAGTTCTTTTTTCCCATCATGCGTGTTTGTAATCATTAGATGATGCTGCTGTTTACAGATGTGACCCTGATTCCAGCTGACTCACCTGGAAAAGGCCATGTTGTGTCCTGAAGTTTGATCTTGTTTGTTCACTGGCAGAAAACAGAAGGTTTTTGTGAGATAAAAAGCACAATCAAATAACTGAGAAGCTACTTTTTATTTATATTTGCCTTCTGGTTTTTGCATTTACAAAATAATGCATTTTTCAGTTTATCACAGGAAGTGTGACTTCAATAGCCAGTAGTCACTTCCGTATTGAAAGAAGAAGTGACTGTAGTTCAGAGCTTCTCACAGGCACTTTTCTTTTGGCAGAGTTCTGTGTGAAAAGTGTTCAGAAAACTTTGCTTTTGTCAGCCGAAACCTTCTGCTGATTGGAGCTGATGCTCTTAGTGAATCCATTAAAGTCAATATCCTGTCAGTAATTTCTACACAAACAGCTCTCCACATTACCTGCATAAATTTATAATGTAAAATAAATTCTTGACAGTAGTGCTGAGATAGTTTAAAATTTTCTTGTGTTATTTGGATGTCTCAACGACAGACAGACAGCTGAGTATTCAGGTTGTTGATCTTTGTCCTTCGTCCGTGAATCTGATCTCTCTGGAATGTCTGAGAAATTGCTGTGAAGTTCACTCCTTGGACATAAAAATGAATTGATTAGAGTTCATCCAAGTGTTCTTCATTAGACATGTTTCAGTGTCAAACTTACACCAAACAGGTCAAAGGTGAACTTCAGTGTTCTACAGTCCTGATCTCAAAAGGAAAGACTTCAGCTCCTGTTCCGGACTCCGTCATGCTGCTGTTTGCTGCGGTTGGATTAAAAGCTAATCTGTGAGAATCTTCTTTTATCAGCTAGACCAAAGATCAGCAGTCAGCAGTAATTATTTGAATGAATATTTAAGGTTAGGTAGAACAGGAAGGTGAGAAGTTGTCTGTGTAACTCAATAGGAACGCCTGGCATGAAGACGCAAGCAGCCCTCAGCTGGTTTCTTCTTCTGCTATCTTCAATGTGTGTTCCTCAGCCAGGCATGAGGGAAGGTCATTGTGAATTAATTCAGCAGTAGTGTTCACTGATTCTAACATTAGGCCATACTACTTTCTACTCAAACAGTACTGACAGAAATACTATTTACTCAGACTGATACAGCAGACGCTGTCAGAATATCACTCGTTATTGGAGGATCTTTTATCATGGCGGCAATAAACTGCCAATTAAAAGCAACATTTTCAACATCACCAATATTGACATTGCTTAAAGCACTAACCACAATAATTATCTGAGTAAATAGTTGCCACATGGCAGAAATCAGTAAACAAATCATCAAAAAATCCCACAAGTCATTGCTTTGCTTTTGAAGTGTTAAAGTTTTAAACTGCTACTCATTTAGCGTCCTGTAGCAGTTAGCTGTGCTGCAGCACCAACATCAGCCTGCATGTGAACAGGAACCACAACAGGAAGTTCAGTTTTTTATTTTTAATCTTCCTCTGTAACAATGTTTTTGTTAACACCTTTACTGTTACTGTTACTATAATAGTAGCAACACTTGCAGCCACCAGAAGGAAAACACCAGCAACCTCTTCAATTCCTGTGCTAATGCTCAGCCACAACAGTCTCCTTCAAGAAACCCTGATGACATGACTCACATCTGTTTATATTTACATATCTCTGTATTCTTCTCCTGTAGTAATAAGGTAGTTTTTCTAGATTTATGGGCAATAAGTACAAGAGCAGAAGTGAACTGGAGGCAGATTCCATGTGCACGACACACTTGAACAAATAAACTTGATTCTAAATCTGAGTCCAGCAGCAGTTACCAGACATAATGACATAACAGGATGAGAAGTTTCCTTGTGAAAGCGTGAAATGAACCTGCTTATAAAAACATTGTCCTCAACAGGATTAAACAGCTTCTCCGTTTAGTTCGTAAGCAAAAACATCTTAAACAACCGCTTTCAAAGACAGAAAATCCTGATGTTACAAAGATTAAATACTTTTCTCAAAAACATTGATAATCATCCAGCTGCCAAATACGTAGGGCATCAGCTGATGTTTGACCTTTTGACCTTGGATCAAAGCCTCTTTAGCTGTTAACACCAGGCTGCTAATAAACTACTATACACCACACAAAAGTTCAGGTATTATTCAGTAGCAGTTTAGAAACTTTAGTATGAAAAAGTGAACCAGAGAGTCACTAATCGTTTTTACTCAGTCATTAATGACGTCACATCAGTG
This sequence comes from Pachypanchax playfairii, assembly GCA_006937955.1. Lineage (NCBI taxonomy): Eukaryota > Metazoa > Chordata > Actinopteri > Cyprinodontiformes > Aplocheilidae > Pachypanchax > Pachypanchax playfairii. Next base: position 2,898,485 of record SSNP01000042.1, on the reverse strand, counting down.
TAAACAAGATGAGTCAAAATGATGATACTGATCTAGCTGTTAGATTCAGACTGTTATCACAGATTTCTGATCTGTGACTCACAGTCGGGCAGTATCTGATTGGTGCATCCTTATGGTGCGTTCACACCGGCCCAACCGTCAACGTCAGAAGCGGCAAGTTTATATGTAAAGTCTACGGTGGAGTGCGTCAGACAGACGTCAACGGCTCTGCGTCGCTTTGTGAGCGTGATGAGCGGCATCTTTTCAAGCTTTTAGAGCATTTCAGGCGTTGACGCTTGAAACGCTTAAAAGCTCGCAACGCAGAAAGTTCAGCTAGCTGAACTTTTGACGCTCACAACGCTCTTGAAGCGGCATGTCAACCAATCAGAGCGTCTCATCGTAGTGACGTACCTGAATGAAGCAGGAAGTCTTCAAACAGGGCGCGGGACAGACGGAAGTAGCGCTGGAAGCTAACCTCATCCATATGTAGCTCTTGGAGCAAATGGTTTAAATCCTCAAACTCAGAACGCATCTGAAGAATGGGGTGTATCCACAAACGGAGTAAATAAAGCCCAGCCACTCTCTTTATATGATCCGCCATAGCTCAGAACATCCGATAACGAAGGAAGCCCCGCCTACACGCTCTTTTTAGCGTTACGAGCTTTAACACCTATGCGCTCTGACTGGCAGGTGTTATGAGCTTCAACTTTCAAACGTCAAACTTGGAGCGTTATGAGCGTTGCTTGACGTTGATAAAGTGGCCGGTGTGAACGCACCATTACACTTCCATAAGACGTGAACCTCCAAAACCAGAACTAGTTTTGGATGACTACAGTAGTGAAAAGATATTGTGAATTGTGTAACTCTTTAATACAGACTGTGTCCATCCAAAAGGCAAAAACTGAAGCTTCTTTTTAGACACAGCAACAAGTGGTAAACAGATCTCTAAACGGTTTTGTCCTCTCTCAGTTTGATTACACAAGTGTTCTCATCAGTCAACCCGAAGGCTGAGATGACCTAGAAAATTGCTGAAATACTTCTACATTTGTGTCATTCCTTGGAATCAGGAGTCAGACATTCAGAATTGATCATTTATTACCGTAGAGAAGAATGTTGCCAGCTAAGTGATGTAAAACACCCAGGACAAAATAAGCTTTATTTTCCAGCAGTGAATCTTGCCATGTTGGTCAAAAAGGTTATATCAGCATTCTTGGCAGATTCAAAGAGATGTGGAAAACAGTTGTCTCAAGTTTGAGATTTTTTTCTTTAAAGTGTAGAAAAATCCAACACATTTACTTCAACAGGGAGGTTAAGATTTAAAGAAAGAACGTGGACTTGTTTCGTTACTTTGTTTCAGAACAGAGCGGGATTATTTATGTCTGTATCCTTAAACACTATAATTCAAATTAATCTTATTTAGTATGACTATTTCTTGGAGCTTTCATCAAAAACGTCCTGTAACAGTTTGTCATCTGGTGAAGGATCCAGTCCTTACAGGAGGCAAGTGCCAATTTTATCATCTCCAGCTGGATGTTATAGTTTAGGTGGCATTAGTTTATTTATTTGTCTGTTTACTAAGCGGTAACTTTAACAGGAATGAGTGAATATGGATGATCAAGGAAATGAGGACCAATCCCAAATTCTGGGAGTAATCTGGAAAATTGAGTTACCAATATGTTTTATTTTATGAAAACCTATTAAACTAACAATGATATCAAAGTGATTCTAAATACTAAGAGTATGTTTTAATTGTCAAGAAATTCAGTAATGTTGTTAAACTGAATAAAGGACTCTTAGTTTTATGTGTGTCTCATAATTGGGAAGTGAACTTGGATGGGATCTTTAATTTTATAAAATCTATAGACTTGAGGTTCTGTTTCCAAAAGTATACACCCAAAATACTTCCTCCGGTTGGCAACCAGAAAGCATCCTGATCAGATTCTTCTGCTGACTCCGACTGATGCACAGGAGCAGCAGCTCCACTCCAAGCCCAAGATCTCATTCTTTCAGTCATTGTATATAATATATGACCATGGGCAAGAACAGCTCAATGTCTGGCTGAAGGATGTGGCTCTACGATGCCAGCAAACCCACAAAGATGCAACCTTGAGGTTCCTATTAACAGTACAAACAGACCAGTGGTTGAGTCCAACCCACCACCGGCCCTGGTGGAGTCCAGCCCAGCACCGGCCCTGGTGGAGTCCAGCCCAGCACCGGCCCTGGTGGAGTCCAGCCCAGCACCGGCCCTGGTGGAGCCCAGCCCAGCACCGGCCCTTGTGGAGTCCAGCCCAGCACCGGCCCTGGTGGAGTCCAGCCCAGCACCGGCCCTGGTGGAGTCCAGCCCAGCACCGGCCCTTGTGGAGTCCAGCCCAGCACCGGCCCTGGTGGAGTCCAGTCCATCACCGGCCCTGGTGGAGTCCAGCCCAGCACCGGCCCTGGTGGAGTCCAGCCCAGCACCGGCCCTGGTGGAGTCCAGCCCAGCACCGGCCCTGGTGGAGGCTAACCCACCACCGGCCCTGGCGGAGTCCAGCCTAGCACCGGCGCTGGTGGAGGCTAACCCACCACCGGCCCTGGTGGGGTCCAACCCGCCACCGGCCCTGGTGGAGTCCAACCCGCCACTGGCCCTGGTGGAGTCCAACCCACCACGGGCCCTGGTGGAGTCCAGCCCAGCACCGGCCCTGGTGGAGTCCAACCCACCACGGGCCCTGGTGGAGTCCAACCCACCACGGGCCCTGGTGGAGTCCAACCCACCACGGGCCCTGGTGGAGTCCAGCCCAGCACCGGCCCTGGTGGAGTCCAACCCACCACGGGCCCTGGTGGTGTCCAACCCACCACGGGCCCTGGTGGAGTCCAACCCACCACGGGCCCTGGTGGAGTCCAGCCCAGCACCGGCCCTGGTGGAGTCCAACCCGCCACGGGCCCTGGTGGAGTCCAACCCGCCACGGGCCCTGGTGGAGTCCAGCCCAGCACCGGCCCTGGTGGAGTCCAACCCGCCACGGGCCCTGGTGGAGTCCAGCCCAGCACCGGCCCTGGTGGAGTCCAACCCGCCACGGGCCCTGGTGGAGTTCAACCCACCACGGGCCCTGGTGGAGTCCAGCCCAGCACCGGCCCTGGTGGAGTCCAACCCACCACGGGCCCTGGTGGAGTCCAACCCACCACGGGCCCTGGTGGAGTCCAACCCACCACCGGCCCTGGCCCTGGTGGAGTCCAACCCAGCACTTTATTTAGAGAATGTAAATGTAGCTTTCTCCTTGACTGTACTTGGTTGCATGCAGAAGTTCAAAAAGCAGCCCTGTGTATGTTTCGATTACAGAAGATCTGACACAGACACTGAAAAACTGGTTCTACAGTATCACAGTCTCGTTACAGGGTAAAGAACTGCTTTTAGCAGGGGTTGGACATCGGATCATGAAGACCAACTATATCTACTGCACAGACATGCCCCGGTCAAGCATGAGAACGCTCCGGGGAGTGACAACTTTTGGTTTAATGACCAAACCTCCATGTCCATACCCTGATACGTCAGAAGTGCCATAAAATCAATGGTTACGAAAGACTTCCTGTCCAGTCAAATTACTTACAGTGAGCTGTTGCATGGTCTTCCTTTATGTTGGACAGTGTGTTCCTGGTATTAAAGTCAGCATTGTGACATTTCACAGGGTGTTCAGAGAGAGTGAAAGATTAGTCAACATGAAACGGATGAAGCCGTTCCTTCAGACACCCACAGATCTCTCTCTGTCTGACAACAGTGTGTGAAACAAAAATCAGCCTGTCGTGCCAAACGGTCCGTTGAAATGTCATGAGTGTGTCTTACTCTGACAAGTAATTAACTGAGAAAACCTTCCAGACTTCAAACATAAATGTTGCTCATGTGCTGCCATTTTTACTGAGATGTTTTTCTTTTTCATTTTCTCATACTTGTTTTCTCTTGATCTAATTGACTTTCTGTTTTTAGTCTCATGTTCTTTTTTGGGGTTGTTCCCTTCCTTCTTCATCATCTTTTATGTCTGTTGTTTTTAGTTATTCTTACTTTTTCAATGAAAGTTTGACTTAAAAATTAAATTACTATGTATATTTAAGTGAAATGAAGCAGGAAGGGTTGTTTCTTTTAACACGTGCATGTCATGTATCTTAGTATTTGTTGTGAATGCTGGTTTAAACTTCACCACATCATAGTATGATCTGTTATTCCAATTTGAAAGTAGGTCGTAGAATCTTGAAATGATGTTGCAGAAATCAGCCCGACTTGGAGCCGATCTCCTCCGTCTCTTGCTGGGAGTTGCAGGTGGCGTCGTATGAGCCTCTTCAAGCTCTGTGAGGCCCAAAGATTTTAGTTTCTTTGTGTTATTTTAGGCCATCTCACTGCTGGTCTCTGCACTGTAACTCAGCACAGTTATGGTTTGAATGAAATCTCAACTGAATCTGAAGGTTTTAGGTTTATTTTGGTAAGTGGAGCTCAGGTTGTTTTCCTTCCATTCTTCTAAACAAGCTTTAATGTGTTTGCTGTAAAAATAGTGACAAAAACTTTTTTTTTTTTTGCTTCTAACATTTTTGTTACAAAACTGTTATTTCAAACTGTTGACTTTAAGGGGATGATGAAGGAAAGCAGGAGGGAAAACAGACATGATTTAGACACAATGACACTCCGTTTCAATCTCAAGTCCCCCAGAAGGAAATGATTGATTACTGCCATCCAGTGGTTGTCTGAGCAGCGTGTTACTTCCAGGTGAAAATAAAGAAAAACAACAACTAGGTAGTTATTGTCTTAAAACTGTTAAAAGGTGGTTTGACACAGTTTCTCAAAGATTTCTGGTTGACTGTGTCTCTGTTGTTCGACTGTCAGAGGATTGTTATGACACTCTAAACAGTTTTGTGCAACCGTTTTTTTTTTTTCATTCCTCACTGACTCTTCCCCCCCCCCCCAATTTGTTCTAAGTGATGTCAGGAACAAATTTTAAAGCCATGACTGAACACTTTAGCAGGCAGCTTGGTGCATAATGCAGGAAGGGGCGGGGCCTTTTCGCTGCTCATTTCCTGTGCTGCAGGAAGCACATTCCTCCGCTGCCGGCACTCAGACAACAGTAAAAGTGGATTGTAACTGAGTTCCCGGTTTTGGGCCAGCCTCCCAGAATCTCTAAGAGTCATTCCCTGGGGATCTGATTTATTTCTGTGTGTACAAGTATGTGAACGAGGGAGGAGGACAGACGGGAGGAAGGAGACTAATTTACTGTTCTCTCAACTCACTTCCTAGAATATTTATTTTGTTTAAAACTGAATGCGACAAAAAGATTTCCATCATGAAACAGTTTATAATGTGTGAAATAAAATTCTGATAAATGAAGGTGAAATTCATTTAAAGGTTTAGAATAAACAACTAAAACTTTAAAAACACAGAGACAGCAGCACAATAAGAGTTGGACAGGTAAAGGTGTGTTTGTGTCAAGGTTTTTAATCCTCATTGACGTCTTTCTTTTTTTCTTTCGTTTTTAATTCAACTGCCCCTTTGTTAATCCTTTGACACTAATAACTAGAAATATTTAAACTGTCCGGTTATTTGCAGCTACCTTTAGGCTGAAATGAAGTTTTGATTAAACATATAAATAAAATAGTTAATACTTTGTATTGTCAGTCTGTATTTATTTTATCTTTCTCCACCTTTGATGTTTTGTTCTTGTTTTCCTTTTGGTAACGGGTTCATTAATAAGCTGGAACCTGTTGAATTATTCAGATTATGTAACTGTATTTTCCTGCTTGTGTGTTTCAGGAAAAGGGAAAAAGAAAAGGTTTGGTGAAGAATGCTGCTTTGGAGGAAGAGGATGCTCAGAACATGGAGATCGTTGCCTTCTGTAATGACATAGTAAGGTAAGGGGATCTTTTAAAGTCATCAGCAACTTTTGGAAAATAACGTAGAGAGAGCAGCATAACTCTGACGGCTGTGTTTTCTACCAGAACTACTTTGTTTCTACGGCTTCTAAACAGATTAATTTTATTTCTCTACCCTTTCAGTGTTTTTCTCACACACATTTTTCATCCATCGGTTCTTATCTGAGTCATCGGATTCATATTTCTACTTGATCTTTGCATCCCTTCCTTTGTTTAGATTTTCTTTATGCTGTTTTTTCTCCTGCAGTCTGCGCTCCAAGTTTCCTCATGACAGCATCACAACCAACCCGGGCTTCGTTCTCAGCCCTGTCATCACCCAGAGGGATGGCGGAGGTGACAACAGCTGCTCAGTCAAGGTCTCGATTGAAATTGCTGAATCTCAGCAGCCTGTAACTTTCACTTGTGATGGTAAGCATCAGACAAAGAACCAGAAATTATCAAACCAAATGAAAAGCATCAAACTGGCCCCCATCTTGAAATCAGTTTCCTGGGGAGGAAATATTGGCTCGATATATTGGCTGGATGATACAGTGGGGCAAAAAAGTATTTAGTCAGCCACCAATTGTGTAAGTTCTCCCACTTAAAAAGATCAGAGAGGCCTGTAATTTTCATCATAGGTATACCTCAACTATGAGAGACAAAATGAGGAAAAGAAATCCAGAAAATCACATTGTCTGATTTTTAAAGAATTTATTTGCAAATTATGGTGGAAAATAAGTATTTGGTCACCTACAAACAAGTAAGATTTCTGGCTTTCACAGACCTGTAACTTCTTTAAGAGGCTCCTCGGTCCTCCACTCGTTACCTGTATTAATGGCACCTGTGTGAACTCGTTATCAGTATAAAAGACACCTGTCCACAACCTCAAACAGTCACGCTCCAAACTCCACTATGGCCAAGACCAAAGAGCTGTCAAAGGACACCAGAAACAAAATTGTAGACCTTCACCAGGCTGGGAAGACTGAATCTGCAATAGGTAAGCAGCTTGGTGTGAAGAAATCAACTGTGGGAGCAATTATTAGAAAATGAAAGACATACAAGACCACTGATAATCTCCCTCGATCTGGGGCTCCACGCAAGATCTCACCCCGTGGGGTCAAAATGATCACAAGAACGGTGAGCAAAAATCCCAGAACCACACGGAGGGACCTAGTGAATGACCTGCAGAGAGCTGGGACCAAAGTAACAAAGGCTACCATCAGTAACACACTACGCCGCCAGGGACTCAAATCCTGCAGTGCCAGACGTGTCCCCCTGCTGAAGCCAGGACACGTCCAGGCCCGTCTGCGGTTTGCTAGAGAGCATTTGGATGATCCAGAAGAGGATTGGGAGAACATCATATGGTCAGATGAAACCAAAATAGAACTTTTTGGTAGAAACTCAACTTGTCGTGTTTGGAGGGGAAAGAATGCTGAGTTGGATCCAAAGAACACCATACCTACTGTAAAGCATGGGGGTGGAAACATCATGCTTTGGGGCTGTTTTTCTGCAAGGGGACCAGGACGACTGATCCGTGTAAAGGAAAGAATGAATGGGGCCATGTATCGTAAGATTTTGAGTGAAAACCTCCTTCCATCAGCAAGGGCATTGAAAATGAGACGTGGCTGGGTCTTTCAGCATGACAATGATCCCAAACACACCGCCCGGGCAACGAAGGAGTGGCTTCGTAAGAAGCATTTCAAGGTCCTGGAGTGGCCTAGCCAGTCTCCAGATCTCAACCCCATAGAAAATCTCTGGAGGGAGTTGAAAGTCCGTGTTGCCCAGCATCAGCCCCAAAACATCACTGCTCTAGAGGAGATCTGCATGGAGGAATGGGCCAAAATACCAGCAACAGTGTGTGAAAACCTTGTGAAGACTTACAGAAAACGTTTGACCTCTGTATTGCCAACAAAGGCTATATAACAAAGTATTGAGATTAACTTTTGTTATTGACCAAATACTTATTTTCCACCATAATTTGCAAATAAATTCTTTAAAAATCAGACAATGTGATTTTCTGGATTTTTTTTCCTCATTTTGTCTCTCATAGTTGAGGTATACCTATGATGAAAATTACAGGCCTCTCTGATCTTTTTAAGTGGGAGAACTTACACAATTGGTGGCTGACTAAATACTTTTTTGCCCCACTGTATATCGGGCCAATATTCGCCCTATTGGCCAACAGCTGTTTGGTAGAGCCGATATAGCTCAGTAATGTTTACAATGTTTACATTTTACTGCTGCAAAGAACATTCATATTTCATTCAAAATTACAAATGTTCAAAATAATTTGCCCAAACCCAAACAGATTTAAGATTTAGATGATACTGGACTGTTTTTGCAGGTTGCTGTTGTATTTAAATCATTATATTTATTCAGGTTTTATATAGTTTTTGTATTTTTCAGTTGGAATTTTATTTATTCTCTAAAGTTCTATTTATTTTGTTTAAATGTATATTTCTGTTCCTGCAAATCCTAAACAAAAAGTTTAAAGTTTTTCCAATTGAATTTTACCTTTTTTCTTTTTTTTTTTTTTTTAGAATTGCTTAAAGCCCGTGTAAAGTAACAACAAATGTGTGTTCTGAGTTTGTCACTGCACAGGAATATTAGTTATTAGTCATCCAGCCAAATTTGAATGATTAAAAACACTGTGAAGCATATGAAATTTGGTTACAAAATAATGAAAAAAGGATGAGTTTTCTCTCCTCTGAGACGCTGGGGGCGTGTCCACTGCAGGCGCTGAAACCTGTCTATCTCATCCTCTAGCAGCACCTCCTTCTCTTCCCCACATCACTGCATTTCCTCCGTTTCTGAGTTCCGGCTGGTTCGTTAAGTTTGAGGTTCTACCCACATGTAAAACTGCTTTTGCATCGCTGCTTTTTGAGGAGTTGAAATATTTCCACACAACCGCAATGCTTCAGACTTGTTGATCAGTGAAGGAGCGGAATGTGCTGCGACGCCATTCTGAGCTTTGTTTAGCATATGAAGGCAGCAGGTGGCAGAAGTAGCTCCTACCTATCATGCTGGTTTAGTTACTGTCTACTGTGCGGCTCCTCTGCACAAAATCAACCCAAAGCTTTTTCAGACGGTCATCCCTCGGATGAAGGAGCGGGAAAACCACTGAAGCTACCGCACTGTACGGTTTTATATGATGAGAGCAGCAGGGGGCGGGGTTATCCTGAAGGATCCTTTTAGACCCGCCCATAAAATCCTGAAACAGAAAACTCTTGAAATGCAATTTGAAGGCTAGCTCCACAATTCAGTTTTTAATTGTTGGGAGGTTTTTCACATGTTTAGAACATTTATTATGTTTATAATGTGGTTAGAAGAAAATAGCAGAATTCCCTTTACACTTTAATTAGATGTTTGATTGTAATTATGTTCAGCACACAAAATTAAGATTGGAAATCTGGTTAAATAGTGTGACATTTTTAGCACGCAAACAAATAGAAAACAGAGATATCATCCAAAAATATCGCCAGGTCATCTGCATATTATGAGCTGTAAATATCGGCATCAGCATCAGAAAAACTTCTAGTAATATCGGTTGACCTCTAGTATAGATATATTACAGATTATACACACATCCAGTCCCTTTCAGTATCTGTGATGTAATACACAGTAATGACTGATTCTTCTCTGAATAGGCCTTTTGAATAACAACAATAAACTACAGGAAGGATATTAATTACTTATTTTACATTTAAATTGAACTTTCCAGACTTTTCCTCTTCAGTGACGTCTCTTTCCTGTTTTAGAAGTTCTAGCTACACTTTCTTCTTCCCTATCAGGGTGTCTTGTTCCTTCCTGTGCTGTCGGTAGCATGTTGACCCAAATAGCTGATGTTTGGACTTCTGTTGGGACACGAATCTGCTCTCTGAAACAATGAGCCTCAGTTCTTGCCTAGATCGAAGGAGTAAAACGAGGGCGACAGGAATTAGGCTTTTCTTTTCCTCCGTCTATTTTCTTTTTTGACTCTTGTTTTCTTTCCACCTTTGTTTTGTAATATTTTATTTTACTTTCTTGCTGCGTTACCCATCTTACATGTCTTCAGTCTCTCCTATCTTTTTAGTGTTAAAGGTAAAATAAAAAATGTTGTTCTCTAATGAATCCTTTTTTTTTTATTTAATTTAATTTTCATCTTTATTACAGTTTTGATGTTCTTTTTAATTTTGTTTCTAACAAGCTCACCATCTTTTATCTGCTTATTTTCAATAATATTGCTAAAATACTGATTAACTGATTAATAAATCCATTAAAAGTAAATACAAATGTTTATTATAAAAGCTGGTTGGGGCAGCGTCTTCTGTTTGGAAAAGATCAAGCTGAAAGGAAAACTACTCTTTGACGTTGGGCTTGAATGGCAGGATTCTTTGCATACTGTGGCCATGGAAGGGAGATGGGAGGAGAAAAAGAGGGGGAAGCAATGCATTAGTGAAATGAAAGGAAGGAGTGCAGAGAGAGGCGAAAGCTGGGAAAAGTGTAGGAGCCGAGAAAAAATCATGAGAAAGACAAACAAATGAAACAAGAGAAGTTATAAAGACTTAGAGTGAGACGGCAAAGTGTTTGAACAGACACCGATTGTGCAAGTTGTCCCACTTAAAAAGATGAGTCTGTAATTTTCATCAAAAGTTCACTTCAACTGTGAGAGACAGATCGGAATCCCTGGCGTCCTTAGACAGCTGGTCTTAACCGTGGTGGACAGGTTGCAGTATGACAGTTTGAAGATAGTTTCTATTTACTGTTTAAGTGAGTGGGATCTGCAGACAATGTTCTCATGGTTGTTGCTGTCATGCCTCTTCCTGGTGTGCAGATCTTTATTCTCATGTAGAATTCTTGTCTCCAGTTTTGCTGTGTCCTGTTTTAACTCTACTGTGGACCCTACGCTGTAACGTTGTTCCACGGTGATCTGAGGAGCGTCGGGGCCTCAGAGTGGTGCTGAAAGTTTGCAGCTTTATATTGTTGGTTTGTGCTGCAACACAAGCAGAAATCTCTTTGCTTTGAGTCACCGTGGAATTACTGCCGTGTCTTTCACATCTTCACTGTGTTTGTTTTGTAGATTTAACAAGTACTGAGTGACTTCTGGCCTCTTTCACTCCTCTAAATAACATCTGCATAAAAACCAACTGGATCTGAACTCTGTGTAAAGTTACTGATGAGTTAATGTGGTGGAGCTATTCAGGTTTCTACTGATGGCTTAGACGGATGAATATGTTTGTTGACTGTTTGAACTTCTGTTCACGTGACCCTTCCAGCACCTTTCCACATCCATGTGTGAAATAGTTGACTCAGCGAGTCACAGGGACTTTAAAGGGACTTTAACGTGTGCTTTAAAAGCTGTACTTTGCACTCTGCTATCACCTTTGTATGTTCATGAAGTTAGGCGTGGATTTTCTAACTATTTGGTTAGAAAACACTCATGTATCACATGCGTATGCTGGCACTGGTGTAAGCAGATAGAAAGTCTCTCCATTCCTCTGAAGGGTGGTGGTCCGTTGTTGCTACAGTTGGACGTGGTCTCAGCTGTATTTGTCTGTGCAGTAACCTGAGCGTAGGTGCTCAGTCTGAAGCCAAGATGTGAAGTGTCTGTGTTTGTGTGTATTCAGAGTGTTTAAACCTTCTGATGGAGCAAATAAACCGCAGTGTAATCTGACTAGTATCAGGTTACACTCTCCACCTCTTCTTCTCTTGGACACATCAGTTTTGGGAGGATATACAAACACACGAGGGCGTGACCCCCTCATCCCTCTCAGTTAATATCATTACACAGCACTCTGCTGTAACTGCTTTGATATGAGGACATGTTTGTTGTGAATATGAAACATAAGCAGTTTAGAATCTGGCAGAATATTTTGTTTTTCGATAGAAATTCTGATAATCTGCAGCAAAGTTTTTACACCTTCTAAAGCAGCTTTGAAACTCTTTATCTTTTAGTCAAGTTTATTTTCCTTCATCACTGTTTCTGTATAACCTCCATCCTTTTCTTTCCCTCCAGTGAGTTCTCCTGTCGAGCTGTTAATCAGTCAGACACTCTGTTGGGTCCATGATGACCTGGACAAGGTGGACTTCTCCAGTTATGTGCTTAAAGTCTGTGGTCGAGAGGAAGTGCTGCAGAAGTGAGTATTTGAGTATTTTATGTCCTTTCTTAAGTCTCTGCCTTCTACCTCTGTCTTAGTCTGTCACTAGCAAACTTCTATTTCAGATGACAGATGTTTTTCACATCTGTTTCACCAACTTCCTGCTGCTTCTAGTCTAGGAGTTACTGCTCATCATTTAAAAGCCAGCGAACACTTCAGTGGGCAAAGTTACACATTAATAAAATATAATGATGTAGATGCAGTTATCAAGTGGCACTGATCTTCAAAGTTTAACTCTAAATACACTCTAATATCCCTACCATGTATAATATTCATATTATATGTAAAGATATTACTCATTTTTGACTGAGTACAATAGATGTTGATAGCCTGTATTTTGTATTTCTAGTCTTATTGATCACTTAAAGAGCTTTTACACTACAAATTACACAGACACACACCTGGGAGGTTACATGGGGTTCAGGGTCTTTGACACATGGTGGAGGAAGCTGGGTTCGAACCTTCTTATTGGAAGACAACACTCTTCCTCCTGAGCCGTAGCCAACCACATACTAGTCATATATCTGAGATGTTGACTTCACTCATTCCTTCCTAAATTTTCCAAATCTAATTTAATATACTATTTTTTTTATTTTCTGAAAAATGTAGGTGATAAGGTTAATTCTTCCTGACTAGCTTGTTTACGTTGTTAAATACGACTGAGGACTCTTTGAGAATTGGAGTTTATTTAGAGATCGTTGCGTCTGTGTGATCCTGTTCCACAGCAAACACAGCCTGGGCAGCCACGAGTACGTCCAGAACTGCCGCAAGTGGGAGAACGAGATCACGTTGCAGCTGCTCTCTCACTCGACCATGAGGAGGGACTTGGCACGCGATGTAAGTCTCTTTAACAAGCAGGAATATGAGCTCCATATAGGTGATGTTAGTCAACTGTTCCAAAAAAAATGTTCAGGTTTACCACAGAGATTCAGTAGAATCAACTGCTAAACTCTGACAAATAATATTATTTTAACTGCATGTGATAAACTATCAATCAGCTGATGTCTTTATTTGTTTTTTTATTGTCTTTAGGCAGAAGATGACAACTATCGAATTGATTTAGAGAAGCATCTCGGCCATGTGGAGAGGCCTTTTAGGGAAAATGTCACCAGGTACGAGAATGTGTCACCGGTTTGAAAACATTTAGTAACAAATAAAAAGTCTGACTTACTTTACAGATGTTATAATTCATCTGGGCTTTTGGTTTATTGAGATAAACTTCTGCTGATCTGATCATCTGCAGCAGTCTACATTTTCTCTTCACTTGTGCATCACTGCAGGGGTTTTATTCTGTAATTGTCAGGAAGGATCATCATATTTTACAAAAGGCTGAACTGTATAATTACAGAGATTCAATGTTGATTTTAATTCAGCGTCTGTTTGCATAAATCCACAGCAGTGAGTAGAAACCAACATAGTGGTGAATAGAAAGTGATGCAAAGTAGCAGCAGCTGCACATTTGCAGTAAATGCTACTGAAAACAGAAGCTGTCCACACAGGAACAACATTTTATAAATATGAAAAAAGTTTTTATCATTTCAACATGAGGAAACTGCATTTAGAAACAAACTGTATATTTTAAATACTTTTTGGTTCTGCTGGAGTCCTTGAGCCATGACTTTCAACGTGCACTGGAGTGGCCTTGCTTTGGTCTGCAGTCTGAAGAAGGAGCTGAGTTACCAGTTTTATGGAAATATTTTTAAAAATCACAAAATATTGTTTTGTAAATACTGTTTCCACATGTAAACAAGGCCTCACAGCTGTCATCAGCTGATGTTCTCAACATTTTATTGTGGTGTCGGATGCAAAATCACAGCGAGAAAGCTGAAGCACAATCTTTTAACAATTAGAATCTCACATGTTACTGCTCAGTGTTGCTCATATGTGCAAACAGCTTATGTTAAATATCCATTCCTCCTTGCAGACAAGGCCTCGCCGACTACCTGGAAGGTTTTCACAATCAAGTCGACATCTGCTTACAAAATGAGGTACATGTGTTGCATGTCAAGGATGGAAGTAGGAAAAATATCTAAACTAAGAGCAGTCTATAAGTTTGGTAAAGTCCTTAATCCCCTAAATCAAGTTCGTTTCTTGTCCTGTGGACGCGAACACGCGGGACAGACATACCATTAAATAGTAGAATAAAATGTTTTTGTTTAAGTTTAAAATTTTGTCTTATAAATACCATCACTAATACATTAAACATTCTGTTTATCTGCCATTTTGGCTTCCTGTTGGGCACAAATCATCTATATGAATTTAACAGTATTCTGTCAGGAAGTGATAAAGAAGTTTTGTCTTTGATCTTTTGCTTCTTTGGAGAGTCTGAAAAAGAGAAGAAACATGTTCAAACAGGTTGGAATGGGAGGAGGAAAGTCTCAGGAGTGATGTGGGACAAAAGTCTCAGCAAGAATGAAAGGACAAGACAGTGATGAGAGCAGCCATGTTGTCTGGTTTGGAGATGGTACCACAGAGGAAAGGACAGGAGACACAGCTAGAGGGAGCAGAAATTAACATTTTGAGTTTTTTTGGGAGGGACGAGGATGGACAGGATCAGGAATGACTCTATCAGAGGGATGACACATGTTAGATGTTTTGGAGATAAAGTCAGAGAGACCAGACTGAGATGGTTTGGACATGTCCAGAGGAGGGACAGTGGGTTTATTGGGAAAAGGATGCTGAGGTGGGAACTGCCAGGCAGGAGGTCTAGAGGAAGACCAAAGAGGAGACATATGGATGTAGTGAAGGAGGACATGAGGTTTTGTTGGTGTGAGTGAAGAAGATGCAGAGGACAGATGGAGACGGAGGACTTGCTGTGGAGACTCCTGAAGGGAGCAGCTGGAAGGAGAAGAAGAATTATATTTAACTTGTGATTGAAATGACTCTGCAGTCCAGGTAGAAGCGCAGGGCCACCAGTTGTTGAACAGTACTATGAGGTCATTGAATGCAGCTTGAATGTAGAACAGGAAGTGGATCTAGACCTCCATCTATAAATCATTTTAATCCTGATGATGATGTCAGGATTACTGTCTCAGAAGAACCAAGCAATAACAATCCAAAAATGTTAGCAAGCGATGGGTTTTTGTTTGTTGGATGGCGTTGCTATGGTGATGCAGAACTCAGCTGCTCTATTTTACTGTTTTCAGAGTATTCGGTATAAGACAGTGGACCGTGTGGTGCAGTCTGTGAAGAACCTGTGCTGTGCTCTGGATGAGGTAGAGACTCAGGCCATCACTGAAGCTGTCAAAAGACTCCGTCACTCTGTCAATTTACCCAGAACACATTCACCCAAGGTGGGATTTAGACTCACACACAAAGCAACACATTCATAATACTGTTTAAAATACTATGATGATGTTTCTAAGACCACCTTGTATTGGTTTCTAGTTGGGATCCACATCACCTGGTCAGTCATCAGATAGTAAGTTATGAAAATAAAATGTTTCTGCATGTTTTTTATAGCCCAGACTTCCAGAACGTTACTTCTTTTGTCAGTTTGAGCTGTCATACTAACCCCGCCCCGACAGGTACGTCCAGTCCTGTGGAGGAGAGCCTGGCCTTACTGACGAGGGCAATCTACGACCTGGTCAAGCTTTACCTGCGCTCCTTCTGTCCCCCATCGACATCCTTCAGCTCCCCTCCTTTGCCCCAGAGTGTAAATGAGGAGGAGCCTATGGAGGGGAGGAGCTGCAGAGAAGCTTCTGGCACCACCGACCACCTTCAGTTCACTCTGTTCGCCTTGCACGGCATCCCAGGCACCTGGGTCAGCAGGTAAACACTCAGGCTGATGTTCATGTTCCTGTTGACGATGTGTAATAATTCCAAATGTACGTATCGGAATCATCTTATGGGTCCAACACAAAAACGAGTGTGACATAAAAACCAGCTTGAAGCAGCCAAAGTTCCACAAATATTTGTGTTTGTCTGTTAATTTACTGGTTAGTATCGTGTACGACAGAGTTCAGAGTGGTGTGAGGCTCTAATATTACAGTTCAGCCTGTTGAGCTGAGCTGTCACAGCAATGACTCCAGTTTTCTTTTACTAAACAAACAGCAACAGCGCGGCTTCCTGTGTCTTATTTTTCCATGTCAGTTTCTAGTTTCAGTCAGATTCCTGTCTCCTCTCGCAGTCAGCGAAGCAGAGCCAGAAGTTTCCATTCCCAGCTCTGTTACACATCAATGACCAGGATCAGTGACAAAAGTCTTGCATTTGTTAAGAAATTCTCAAACTAATTGAAAAAATAATGATGATGTCCTGTTATTGTTTTGGATTTCTAGAGTTTGGTTTTAATAATGAGATTTTACCAGTGTATACATCATGATGAAGCCCCGCTGAGACCAGGTTGTGGAGGATTTTTAAATAATAAATGTAAATATAGTGAGCATGGCTGTGAGAAGAAGGCAGT
Source organism: Pachypanchax playfairii (assembly GCA_006937955.1). Taxonomy (NCBI): domain Eukaryota; kingdom Metazoa; phylum Chordata; class Actinopteri; order Cyprinodontiformes; family Aplocheilidae; genus Pachypanchax; species Pachypanchax playfairii. Next base: position 2,882,102 of record SSNP01000042.1, on the reverse strand, counting down.
TTCTCTGGGAATTCTCTGACCAGCCACCAAGGCTTAAAAACAGACCCATTTACTCTGGCACTGCCTCATCCTCCAGCTATTTTAAGCCAGGAATAAATATCGCCATGGTGACGGTTGTTTTAAAGATGCTTCAAAAATCTTTAGCTCTTTACAAAGCCAGAGGGACACGGTGAGATCAGGCTTCTCCTACCAACACTAGAAGCAATGCATATCTGTTGTGGTGTTACTATAATGCTAATGCACTGAGGTCTGAGTGTTTAGCATTGTTGTGGCTCATGTGTGATCCATCTGTAGCCTGACTACGCTGCCAGCATGTGAGACAGCAGAATGAGTAGAGCAGCAGCCAGCACAGATGGCACGGAGCTCTGGAACCAGCCTGTAGTGTAAAACCTGTTCTTCACTCTGTCATCAATTATACAAGATATTATTTTTAGATTTAGGGAACAAAACAAATACAGTATTGGCTTTTTTTCATCACGTGGAAAAAGAAATATAATTGTTGCCACAAAATAAGTCTTAATGTTTCAGAATTTTACAAATTAGCATAAATTGGAAATTCCCTTCCTGAAAAATGATGCAGCATTTGGTTTAAATGAGCAACAGAAAACTCAGCTGAGATCCTTTTAGTTAAAAACACCATTATGTTCTCAGCTGGTCAGAATCTATAACAATGAAAATGAAAAATACTTTATTTATCCCAGAAGGGAAATTCAACATTGTAGTAGTTTTTATTTTTTTGCTTTTTTTTGTTTTTTGTCCAACAATAAAAATAATAATGAAGACAATAATATAATAATAACAATCAAGGTCTGTTCTTGTTGTGGAGGCTAATGGCTGCAGGCAGGAATGATCTTTTGTATCTTTCGGTCTTGCATCGGACCTGAAGAAGCCTCTCACTGAACACACTCTGTTGTTTGATCACTGTGTCGTGCAGAGGGTGAGAAGAGTCCTCCATCATCTTCATCAGCTTGTCCAGCATTCTTTTTTGTACAATCAGCTCCAGCGGCTCCAGAGATACTCCCAGCACAGATCCAGCTTTCCTGATCAGTTTGTTGATTCTCTTCAAGTCTCTGGTTCTGATGCTGCTGCCCCAGCAGATGGCTGCGAAGCTGATTGCACTTTCCACAACAGACCTATAGAAGATTTGCAACATCTTGATGCAGACATTAAAAGATCTCAGCTTCCTTAAGAAGTAGAGTCTGCTCTGACCTTTCTTGTAGATGTATTCTGTGTTGCATTTCCACTCTAGTCTGTTGTCCAGCTGAACTCCAAGGTACTTGTATTCCTCCACCACCTCTACCTCCTCTCCTAGGATGGAAATACTGCTGTGTTGATTCTTTCTCCTCCTGAAGTCAACAATCATCTCCTTAGTTTTGCTGCTATTTAAAACGAGATGATTGTTACTGCACCATTTCACAAACTGACTGACCAGTTCTCTATACTCAGCTTCTTGTCCCTCACTGATGCACCCAACAACTGCAGAGTCATCAGAGTATTTCTGCAGATGACAGGACTCAGAGTTGTACTGGAAGTCAGAGGTGTACATCGTGAAGAGAAATGGTGAGAGTACAGTTCCTTGTGGCGCTCCAGTGCTGCTGACCTCCATCCCAGACACACAACCCCCCAGTCTCACAAACTGTGGTCTGTTTGTGAGGTAGTCATAAATCCAGGAGGTTGTGGAGGAATCCACCTGGAATTTATGGAGCTTCTCACATAACAAAGCAGGCTGAATTGTGTTAAAAGCACTTGAGAAGTCAAAGAACATGACCCTCAAAGTGCTGCCTGATTGGTCCAGATGAGCGTGTACTCTGTGAAGCAGGTAGATGATGGCATCTTCAACCCCAAGCCCATTACGGTATGCAAACTGTAATGACATTGTTTTTAATATTTAATACTTTTAAATAAGTCAGTTAAAGAACTGTGATAATTAATGTTGGTTCATTTGTCTGATTTTGAATTTCGTACAAATTCAGTCATTTCAGTTTCGTCTGTAACGGAGTGAGAGCGTGTTCTCTCTGTGCATGTGACGTGAGCTCTTCATGGTTGATCGTAGGTGACGGTTTGAAACCTTCCCTAAACAGCACAGTCACAATATCCACATGAGGGATTCTAGTTCATTAAATTTTATTAGACCAGTCCTGTGTGGGCAGGTACCTTCCTGCATAATTAATGTTGCATGTGACACCCCCCAGTACCCCCCCCCCCCGCTGGAAAAACACTGCACAGAATCCACATGTTCTGTTTATTCTAAATTTTAAATATCATGCAAAATGAAGTATCCTCCATTTCTGTCATGTCTCACTTACAGCTTACATCAGCTCTGTTCAAGTCAAATTTAATGAGTTTTTAAGCCAGATGTTTGTCCACAGCTGCAAACATCAAAACTTGATTCCTGTCAGATGTTCTTGTTGCTAAATCCAATAGGATTTACTGTTGTCTGTGGAGGATTAATCATGGACAAAATGTGTTGTTTCAGTTATGAGAAGTACTTCCTGATGTGTTCTCTGACCCACAATGGGAAGAACCTTTTTAAGCCCATTCACTCCAAGAGAGTTGGCACGTACAGAAACTTCTTCTACCACATCAAATGGGATGAACTGTAAGTCCAGTCTCTTACTCTCTGCAGTCAGCTGGTTTCACTGCCCCTTCGTGCTGCTGACGCTACCCTTCTCTCTCTACGTCTCTCCCAGCATTATTTTCCCCATTGCAGTAGCTGTTCTCCCTCTGGAGTCTGTTCTGGGTCTGACTCTGTTTGGGGTGCTGAACCAGAATGCTGGTGGCTCACCAGATTCCAACAAGGAGAGGAAAGCTCCAGAACTTCTGGGAAAAGTGTCTATGCCTCTCTTTGACTTCAGGCGGTACGAAAACGATCAGTCTGAATCCTATTTTACACATTTTAAACTGTCTAAACATGTATTTGAACTTTTATCAAATTTTTTTCGCCTGAGTTACTAAAGTAATACCTGCAGCTTGTATAAGCTGCTTGAAACAACATTAACAAGCTCATTAAAAGCAGAGATTGATTGTTTTATCCTGTTTATTGTTGTCTGGTTGACAGAGTTCTTGCACGAGGCTCCAGATTGTTGTGTTTGTGGACGTCTCCACAGGGAGCAGCTGCTGGTTCTTCGAGCAGCCGTAAGAGGGGTCCTACAGAAAGAATCATACTACAGGTTTGTGAAACCATATTAACACCAGTGATTGGTGATGCCCCCTAGTGTTAACACCCCCTCTATGAAAGATTGTTCATCACTGGTCTGATGCTGAATCTCTCTCAATACTTGTGGTTTCTATCCATCATCTGTAACCTTTACAATAGGAAGGTTGCAGCTGCAGCTCCTAACTGTTCTAAAGCCCAATTTAAATCCACATTAAGTTTAAACAGAGTGTAGATGAGACTTCATGTGCAACAGCAAGACAGCATATTTACATCATTTCCTTTCCATCATGATCATCATGTGGCGGTTTGTGTTTGGGAAGTGAGTTGGACGCTTTATGAGTGCTGAGAAGTTCAAGGTCTGACAAGCTAGCTGGAGTTATTGCTTTTCTACGATGCGTTCACTTACTGACTGGGAAAACAATCTGATCTTTGAGTTACTGATCCACCTGTTGCTGATTCTTGTCACCTACCAATCAGTTGTTGTTAACACCCACCTGTTTCTTACTGCAGCTGCTACACGTTCACCTGCACCTGGACGCTACTGACTTACTTTCCTGTTGATGTTGTTCCATCATGCAAATGATTCCTGATCATTCACAAAGCTTTTGTTCATTAGTTTACTCATTTTAATTTGAACTTCTGCAGCAAACCAGCTGCATGTCTCGCTGTTAAATAGATTTAATTTGAGCTCTTCGTCATGTTTACTAATACATTTCTAAAATGATTTGTTTTTGTTATTTTGCTTTATGTATTAGCCAAAGTCTAAAAAACTTTCAGCCTTTACAGGAAAACATATTCTACTTTTCATAATCTGTGTGACGTACAAGTATTCATTCTAACACATTGACTTCACATCCTAAGAACTATGAATGTTTCCAGTAAAACCTCACTCGAGAGACTGTAGTAGCAGTGTGCGTCTTTCTTTTGTTAATGTTGGGCAGAAGAGTAAACCGGTTTTAATGTAGGTAACTTTCTCACCAACAGGTGGACTTCCCTAACTCTGCAGTAGATGTTTTATATGTTGGACCCAAGGAGGCCCCCAATCCTGAGCCCCACACACTGGAAGAGCTGGACCCAGACCTGAGACGGAAACTGGAGAAGATCTGCAGCCGAGCCTCTAATTTTGGGTCTGAAAATTATTCTGTCCCAAAAAACATCTTCCACAAATGAATTCTGCAGCTCTCTCTGTTGTTCTCATGAATGTTTGTTTATGAAAGGTTGTTAGGAGGAAGAACTTGAAACACAGTTGATTGCACTAAATTTGCAGAACAGATGGGTTTTTAGTTTAAGCAGAGAAACTTTCAGCACTGGAAAGTTGAATAGAAACAGTTTTATTTGCTATATTTACCTGCAGATCACCAGAAATCCACAGGATTCACCAGCATTAAGAAGAACTAAATGACGCTACTGACTTTGCCACTTTGTTCCATAAACGCCTGAGTGTTGTCTGTTTCAGTCCAGCTGATTCAAGCCCTACTAAACACTCTTTAATGCTTGCTGTCAGCCAAATCTCCTCTGCACACTGCCAACATCCGTAAGACTCAGCTGGCTTTGTAGCACAGAGGGCTCGCTCACCACCTGTTTTCTGTCCAGTTCATTCATTTCTCCAGCCTCTGCAGGAACAAGCCTGGTAGACTGAGATCTTCCCGATATTTCTGTTTTCTGAAAGCTACAAAATATCTTTTGTAGGGACTCGAGACATAGTGCAGTCAAGGGGGTTTTATTGTAGGATTGTGGGAACTAGCTACTGTTGTACAGTGTGGTCAAGGTGCTTTAGCATGTCTTGATGCTGCAGGAAAAAACCTGCTTGTTGAAACTCAGAGTGTAGCAGCGGTCATGATCATCTTCTCACAGCAGGAGTTTGTTGTAGAGAACATAGTGATGTCATCATCCTGTGTGAAGGGATCTGAAGTGTTTCTGATACGCTCAGGTCTCAATAAAACACTTTTTAACTTTGTTTACTGAAACATGGTGCAAATTTGGGTTGTTTGACACTTAAAAGGCAAATATGAATGTTTTTATGAGCCAATTTCAGATCAGACATATTCAGCTGTGAGCATCAAAACTGGTTCTCTTCACATCGTCTCTTCTCTTGAGTCCATGTCTCATTCAGAAAGAGACAAACACTCAGAAAAGACAGATTCTGGATCTGATTCTACATGTTCTACCACAATAAATCACTTTGTTTACATCTCCTGTTTTAGCTTTTCATCACTTCTCGTTAATGGTTAGTGCAGAGACATTCCATAAACCAGCATATTTAAGAATTTATTACTGGAAATGTGCAAATCCTGGTTTATGTGGAAAAGTGTCGACAGGACACAAATGTGATATTGATTGATATGACGTAATAAAATAATAACTCGTGTCAGTGAGACTTTTAAACACTGATGGTGGTTCTCAGGACCCACTAAAGAACCTTATCTCACACTAATCACACTTATACATATTTAGATGTTTGGTAGTTTTTTAGTTATTCAAGTTGTCAGTGTTCTGCAGCTGTCAGGTCACATGATATGACATCATATCATATATTATTTTGTTCAGGATATCATTTATCTAATGTAAGTCTATAAAGACTTGGTTTTATTATTACCAGTCTGTGTGTTTTTAGATTCTCTTTGATGAAACTTTATTTTGACGATAGTAAACCTAAGAAGTTGTTTTTAGGAACTGAACTTTGAGACTGGTTAGTTGGTGAGTCTGATTAGGTTTAACTCAAATTAACTCTTTTTAATAACTAACAGTGTGACTGCGGTTGTCCATTGTCTCTGTCTCCAGCCTGAAGCGGTCCGATCACCAGCTCTTATGGGACCATCGGTTCCACTGTCGGAGGGACCACCCCAGCAGCCTCCCCAAAGTGTTAGCCAGTGCACCCAGCTGGGACTGGGCCAGCATGGCTCACATCCACTCCCTGCTGCACCACTGGCCCGCCCTGCCCTTAGTCACTGCACTGGAGCTGCTTGACTCAAAGTAGGAACTGTTCTCAGGACAAATGAATACTAGGCTCAGTTTTAACATGTAGGACAGGAAGTGTTTATTTTATAGATGCATCCAAAGTGGATTTTGAGGCCTAAGAGAGTCTCTGTTTGCTGTTGATTCACTGTTTTATAGGTTTGCAGATACTGAAGTGAGACGTGTGGCTGTAAGTTGGATTGAGAAGAGCAGTGATGATGAGCTGGCTGATTACCTGCCTCAGCTCGTACAGGTAGAACTAACAAGTTCAAAATACATTTACTAAATCTACTTTAAAGAACTCAGTTTGTGTGTTGAGTTCATAAATCTTCTGTGTCACTTTCTTCTATCGACTCTTTCAGGCCTTAAAGTTTGAGTGTCACCTCAAGAGTGCGCTTGTCATGTTCCTGCTATCCAGAGCACAAGGCAACATTATCATAGCCCACCACCTGTACTGGTGAGTCTGCAGCAGAACCAAGACGAACACACACTTAAAGAGAGTTTTTTTAAGGAGCACATGTGAACAGTCAGTGTCTTACCTGCAGCAGTCAGTGATCTGAGCCCAGAGAGGCAGCAGCTGCTCAGAACAGAGTATATTTTTATTTTTGCAAGCGGTTCAGAGATGATAGTGTAAACATTATATGAAATAGTTTGTCAATTTTTCTTCAGACAATTTTTCTGCCAATTATGTAAATGCTGCCCATTTTATCATGATGCTGATCAGTGCTGACTGACATTTCCCTGTTCGAGGAGAACAGAGGAAACTCATATGTTAGATAACCCAGAGGAAGACCTGTTGGTAAGAGGGACGAGCAGATACTGATAAATATGTCTGATCAACTGACGCCATGCACAGAAACAATAAGGTGGAGAAAATTCACTCTCGTTTACTGCAGAGGGACTTTTAATTCATCTGAACGTCCCTCTGATTCTGCTGACTGAGCTCACACTAATGCCGCTTTTCCACCGACAGAACACGGTGCGGCTCGGTTCACTTTAGCCCCCTGCGGACCCTTTTCCACCGCCTTTCTCGGGTCTTAACCGCGTCATTCCGCGCCAAGCTGGCCTCTTTTTTTCAGACCACCTCCTCGGTGGTCCGAAGCGGCCCAAAGCGGGCCCACACGCCCACCTGTCAACTGATTGGTCCAGTAAACTGCTACCAGTGACACGACTACCTACGTAGCGGTAGACCCTGATTGGCCCGGCTGTGTGTGGTGTCCACGTGGTGTGATATAGAAGCGCTCCCGCAAAAGGCTTTAAAAAAAACTCCCAGCAACCATACAGATATTTTATTTTAAAATACAATTGACTTTGGCGACAATGGCGACTTCCTCCACAGGAACCAAAAATCAAACCAACCAAAATGAACCACAGACAGAGTGCAAAGTACAAAAACACACGTACAGTGGGGCAAAAAAGTATTTAGTCAGCCACCAATTGTGTAAGTTCTCCCACTTAAAAAGATCAGAGAGGCCTGTAATTTTCATCATAGGTATACCTCAACTATGAGAGACAAAATGAGGAAAAAAAATCCAGAAAATCACATTGTCTGATTTTTAAAGAATTTATTTGCAAATTATGGTGGAAAATAAGTATTTGGTCAATAACAAAAGTTAATCTCAATACTTTGTTATATAGCCTTTGTTGGCAATGACAGAGGTCAAACGTTTTCTGTAAGTCTTCACAAGGTTTTCACACACTGTTGCTGGTATTTTGGCCCATTCCTCCATGCAGATCTCCTCTAGAGCAGTGATGTTTTGGGGCTGACGCTGGGCAACACGGACTTTCAACTCCCTCCAGAGATTTTCTATGGGGTTGAGATCTGGAGACTGGCTAGGCCACTCCAGGACCTTGAAATGCTTCTTACGAAGCCACTCCTTCGTTGCCCGGGCGGTGTGTTTGGGATCATTGTCATGCTGAAAGACCCAGCCACGTCTCATTTTCAATGCCCTTGCTGATGGAAGGAGGTTTTCACTCAAAATCTTACGATACATGGCCCCATTCATTCTTTCCTTTACACGGATCAGTCGTCCTGGTCCCCTTGCAGAAAAACAGCCCCAAAGCATGATGTTTCCACCCCCATGCTTTACAGTAGGTATGGTGTTCTTTGGATCCAACTCAGCATTCTTTCCCCTCCAAACACGACAAGTTGAGTTTCTACCAAAAAGTTCTATTTTGGTTTCATCTGACCATATGATGTTCTCCCAATCCTCTTCTGGATCATCCAAATGCTCTCTAGCAAACCGCAGACGGGCCTGGACGTGTCCTGGCTTCAGCAGGGGGACACGTCTGGCACTGCAGGATTTGAGTCCCTAGCGGCGTAGTGTGTTACTGATGGTAGCCTTTGTTACTTTGGTCCCAGCTCTCTGCAGGTCATTCACTCGGTCCCTCCATGTGGTTCTGGGATTTTTGCTCACCGTTCTTGTGATCATTTTGACCCCACGGGGTGAGATCTTGCGTGGAGCCCCAGATCGAGGGAGATTATCAGTGGTCTTGTATGTCTTCCATTTTCTAATAATTGCTCCCACAGTTGATTTCTTCACACCAAGCTGCTTACCTATTGCAGATTCAGTCTTCCCAGCCTGGTGAAGGTCTACAATTTTGTTTCTGGTGTCCTTTGACAGCTCTTTGGTCTTGGCCATAGTGGAGTTTGGAGCGTGACTGTTTGAGGTTGTGGACAGGTGTCTTTTATACTGATAACGAGTTCACACAGGTGCCATTAATACAGGTAACGAGTGGAGGACCGAGGAACCTCTTAAAGAAGTTACAGGTCTGTGAAAGCCAGAAATCTTACTTGTTTGTAGGTGACCAAATACTTATTTTCCACCATAATTTGCAAATAAATTCTTTAAAAATCAGACAATGTGATTTTCTGGATTTTTTTTCCTCATTTTGTCTCTCATAGTTGAGGTATACCTATGATGAAAATTACAGGCCTCTCTGATCTTTTTAAGTGGGAGAACTTACACAATTGGTGGCTGACTAAATACTTTTTTGCCCCACTGTATATCCGCCATTGTTGTTGTTGTTTCACGCGCTGTGACGTCGCGGACAAAGACTTTTGCGCGCCACTTTTCATAGCCAGGTGGGCACGTCCCATATCCCCACTTACGTCCGCTTTATGTTTCCACCGCCTCAAGCAAGTTGATCCGCGCTATACTGTACCGCTCTCAAGCGCGCCGTGACGATTTGTCGGTGGAAAAGGGGCATAAGAGCTTCAGGTAAAACACTGACTGCTTCATTCATCAAAGATGAGACATAAATCTATATATCATAATAAAACCTGACGCATCCTTTAAACATGTTGAATCAGGTCTTTGAGGCCTTCAAACTGCAGTTTAACACCTTCACTGTCACTGAGTAGGTCTGTATAGAGTGCTTTAATTGTACATGACATATTTAATTCCGCTGTCTGAGAATGGTGGCTGAGTTTTGTTTTATAAAAGTCTAAGTGTAAGCAGGTTTACGGCGTCCTGTAACAGTTGTGTGGTGCTGCAGGTTGCTGAAGGACGCCATGCAGGATCCTGCCTGGGGTCGGCGCTACGAGCATGTGCTGGGCGCTCTGCTGTGTCTGTGTGGAAGCAAGCTGAGAGCGGAGTTGGAGAAGCAGACCCACCTAGTCAATCTGTTGGGAATTGTAGCCGAAAGGGTCCGACAGGCCGGGGGGTCCACGAGACAGGTCAGTCTGGTTCTCTCTTCTCTTCTGTTCCTCCTCTGTGTTATTGGTGTTTCTTATAGTCTCTCTGTGTGTTTAGGTTGCACTCCAGGACGGTCTTGAAAATGTTCAAAACCTGTTTCAGAGAAACAGCTGCCGGCTCCCTCTCAGTCCCAGCCTGGTGGCTAAAGAGTTAAACATGAAGGTGGGTCGCGGGTTAAAGAAGCTGCAGTTGTACCGTTCACTTCTCACTGGACAGAGCTGAATCTGAATCTGTTTTAAATCAAATTACATGTGAATTTAAAAACACAGTAAAGAGAAGAATAACAAACCTGGTTAAAGGGAAGTTTGGAACATGAAGGGACTTTGGGATATAAGATGAAATCATCTCTGCTGAGCTTTGGAGGAGTTGTGGGAGTAAAAAAAGCCTTTTATTAGACACAAAGGACTTTCTCTAGTTAATCATCCAACTTCCTCTGTGGCTCAGCAGCCTGCAGCCATTAAGTAGGTAGTTACACTTTAATTAGAAATTAAATATAGACTTCTTTTATGCTTTACACTCGTGCATTTCTTGTGAGACTCTGGTTAGATATTAAAGTCTGAGTTCAGTTTTCAGTTTATCTGATTCAGTATGACTCCGCGTTCTACAGGAGAACTATTACCCCAACTCAGAGAGGTCCTCTGGTGACAAGTGATAATCCAAAAATAAATCCAGTTACCTTTAATTTAATTCGTTTGTTTCCACGTCCTGGATGATGAAGAACCCACACCTGGGGTTTTATCCTGCTTCTGTCACTGGTTATAATTGAATGAAATCAACTGAAAGTGTTTCTTAAAAGCAGTAAAATTGTGATTTAAACCTGATAAAACTCAGTTTCTTGTTTGTGTGTAGGCTTGTTCCTTCTTTAACTCCAACGCGGTTCCCCTCAAGCTGGCGCTGGTCAACGCTGACCCTTTAGGGGAAGAGATCAACGTCATGTTTAAGGTACTGAGCACACACAAGAATGAGCCTATGGAAATATTAAGCTTGTTTGTGTGTGTTTGTGAACACGCTTCATTAGTTGAAACCTGGAAGTTGTCAACAAGCTACTGTTCCCTCCCTCTTGTCGTCACATGCGCCCCCTGGTGGCTGAATTGAGAACCAGTAAAAAGTCCAATGTGTTTGTATTTTCTTCACACATCTTCTTCAGGTGGGAGAAGACCTGAGGCAGGACATGCTGGCTCTTCAGATGATTCGCATCATGGACCGCATCTGGTTGCAGGAGGGGCTGGACCTCCGCATGGTCAATTTTAAATGCATCTCCACTGGCAGGGATCGAGGTGACTGATGAAGGGAAACACACGTCCATCTGATCATTTAGATTGTTGTGATTGTCCAGTAACACACATTCCTCTCTGCCTGATTATTCAGCCTTTATTTCCATGGACTCGTGATAGAGACTGAGCTCATTGTCATGCTGCTGCGTGTTAATTAAAACATTCTTGATGTTCAGGCATGGTGGAGCTGGTGCAGTTCTCCGACACCCTGAGAAAGATTCAGGTGGAATACGGCGTCACTGGATCTTTTAAAGACAAACCTCTGGCTGAGTGGCTCCGCAAGTACAACCCTGCTGAAGATGAATATGAGAAGGTAAAGCCTAAAGATCTGCTTGTGATGTGCACGTGCACGTGCACATCTTCAGACTCACAACAACCGTTAAAGTTCTGCACAAACTGTTTTATCCCATAACAGCTCCTTTAAAAGAAGACTAAATATTTAAAGGAGCAACAAGCGATTTTTCACCGCTAGGTGTGCTGTTGAGTACAGGATTGAGACCAAAACAAAGTCTGTCATGATTGACGTTCAGATGTGAAAAAATGTTCCGGATAATTCAACACAACCACAGTCTCCATTCAGCTTGGCTGAAAGCCACAACGACGTGCCGCCACTTTTCCTCTCTCATGACACGGCAGCTAAATGTCCACTACAGACATTTAGCCGCTACAGCTACAAGGTAAAAGAGCAGAACTGAATGCAAGCAGTAGAAAGGACAACGTCGACAACTTTATGGCTTTCCAGAGCGAGTCATTACAGTAACACTAGATTAAAATAATGATTGTTCCTTACCTGTCCAGGAGAAGAAAATCCAGCTCTGAGTCAAATGGTAAATTCTCTCGTTCTCTCAGTGCTCTCCATCTTGGAAAAGCAAGACCAATGTTTATCCTGGTTTTGTCCCTCGCTTTACCCGGTTTGTTTGTCATTGGCCGTGGCTTCTTGGGTGATGAAATGTGTTCACGCTTTGCTCCGCCTTCCGCCATTTCGCTTCAACAATGTGTGTCGGCTGTACTGAGCGAAGGGAGGGCCTTCGCTCAGTACATGAAGGAGGCGGAGTTTCACATGCACGAACATGCACGCGGAAGGAGACCACCTTTGTAAACAAGAGGCTCGATATCAACACAGAGAGATGGTGTGTGACCTCATGCTATGTTCCAGATGGAATTACACATCTAGAGCTTCACATTGCATATTTTTAATTCTTTCAAACTGGAAATGATGAATTTTCGCTTATTGCTCCTTTAACATATTTTTTTTCTTGAAACATAATTTCTGTGATTTGATTTTAAACTTTTCAGCAAACATCAAACTGTGTGACTTTAGTAGAAACCTGCCGTTACACTGTTGGCAGACTTTTATTTTGTACATTTTCTATGTTGTATAGATCTCCACATCGCATATCTGATCCTCTAACAACACCAGGCAGCATCAAGACTTTAGTAGCACTCACACAACTTCCACTAATCTTTCACAATAAGAGTCTTCAACTAATACACTGGTGGTTTTTAACAAAACACTCTTAAAACATCTTAAATGTAGTCTTCTCTTTTACACTCACCTGGGAACTCAAACTCACAGGTAACAACTAAACTCCACACCTGTGATGATAATGAAATATTAACTCTTCAGTTTCCATTTTACACCAAAATATAATGTAAGTTTCCCAAATTTCAACCTAATACATATATAATATATCATGTTCATCACTACACAGGTGTTTCTGGATACATCAACACACGCCACAAACTAAAAAATGTGAATAATCATTATCGTCATCATCATGGCGAGGCGGGTTTGTAGCTAACCTAAATGTCCCTCCTCTTCACCTTCATCAGGCATCAGAAAACTTCATCTACTCGTGTGCCGGCTGCTGCGTTGCGACTTACGTTCTTGGCATCTGTGATCGCCACAATGACAACATCATGCTGCGCTCCACAGGTCACATGTTTCACATCGACTTCAGCAAGTTCCTGGGTCACGCCCAGATGTTTGGCAGCTTCAAAAGGTACGGATGAAGTTATTGGTAAATATAAAATATGTTTGGATGGATAAGGAGTTTCATCAGAGTGGTACCAGGTGACTGCAACAGGAAATACTGTCATTTAATGAATGTAAAATTACCTTAAAAACCTTTAAAGAGGCCATTTCACACAAATTTCAGAACTTTGTGGTTATTTCTTAAAGAAGCCCTTCCATTAAAAACAGTGTTTCTGAGGTTTCTGTTGAATATTTTAGCTCCACAGGTGTTCTTACCTTCATAGTGGGTGTGAAAACAGGTCAACAACTTCTCTTTCAGTTTATATCTCTGAAACTACGCAGGTGGCGAGTTCTCCCTGGTACTTGTTTCGTCACAACTCCTTTGTTCGTATTCGGCAGCTCCCACAGTTGAAACCACGCCTAGCATGCTGCTGGCTAAAAGCTGTTAGCATAATGTAACAAACAGGAAGAGAAAACGTCTGACATTGCCATGCGCAGCGGGGCAGGAAACAGTATACCTTGCTCTGATAGGCTAGTTTGTTAGCCAATCAGAGTCCAGCAAATCCGAATAATGAATAAGAAGGAGCTGCTGCTCGAGGCCTGATGGAACGAACCGGAACCAGCCGAAATTTTATGTAGACAGATTGAAAGGTCTGTTAATCAGTGTTTCCTGACGTTTTTTAGATATAAAATGTTTCATATTACTGGTTAATACTTAAGAAATAACCACAAAGTCCTGAAATTTGTATGAAATGGCCTCTTTAAGTATTAGCCTGTAATATGAAACATTTTATATCTAAAAAACCATTAGGAAACACTGATTAACAGACCTTTCAATCTGTCTGCGTCAAAATTCGTCTGGTTTTGTCAGGCTTTGGGCTGCAACTCATTAATATTCATTATTATAATTTGCTGGACTCTGATTGGCTAACAAACTAGCCTATGAGAGCAAGGCATGCTGTTTTCTGCCCCGCTGTGCATGGCAACGTCAGACATTCTCTCTTCCTGTTTGCTACGTCTTATGTTAACAGCTTTTAGCCAGCAGCATGCTAGGTGTGGTTTCAACTGCAGGAGCTGATGAATACTAACAAACAAAAGAGTTGTGATGAAACAGATACAGGTCGTTAGAACTCGGGAGAACTCGGGTTTTATCACCACCTGCGTAGTTTGAGAGATTAAAACTGAAAGAGAAGTTGTTGACCTGTTTTCACCCACTATGAAGGTAAGAACACCTGTGGAGCTAAAATATTCAACAGAAACCTCAGAAACACTGTTTTTAATGGAAGGGACTCTTTAAAAATCATCAAAGCGTTGGACTCTTTGCTTTCAATCCAACTCTTCTTTTTTGGGTCTCTTAAGAAAAGCTGTAAGATTAACGACTGTTTTAGACATGACCTGCTTCTTAACTGCAACATCCACATTTTATGGATTTTACGTTACCAAAAGAGAAAATGCATCAATTCTCAGGTTTTTAAATCTGATTCCTGCTCCCCCATCAGAGACCGAGCTCCTTTTGTCTTGACCTCTGACATGGCGTATGTCATTAACGGAGGTGAGCGTCCCACCAGTCGTTTCCAGCTGTTTGTGGATCTCTGCTGTCAGGCCTACAACCTCATCCGCAAGAACTCCGATCTTTTCCTCAACCTGCTATCTCTGGTGAGACACAACGTCCACACAAACCCTAAACATATTCTCACAGACAGCATGAGGACACATGACTGTAGTTGATTGTATTTCTAAAAATAATACGGTGGTGTTTGAATTAAAGAAGTTTCGAGTCTAAAGAAATGCTGAACGTTGTGAATGTGGAGCTAAAGGAAGAGACCTTGCTGTTCCAGTTTTAATGCTGCTGAAGCTTTTTTTGTTTTTGACCTCCTTTTGAAAGTTTCTCTTTGTCTTATTTGCACCTGCTGGAGCCAGAGGAGTAAATAAGAGTTCTCCTTTCATAACAAAATAAATCAGAGCTTCACCACCGTCCTGGAAATGTCTGTTCACAGGATGTACTATAGTGGAGACTATTTTCAGCTTGAAACATTCATGAGCGTGCACGGTCATTTCCTCACATGGCGTGTGTATCACCTTATAGATGACATCATCAGGACTGCCAGAGTTAAGCGGCTCTCAAGATCTGAAGTATGTGTTTGATACCCTGCAGCCCCACAACACAGATGCTGACGCTACTATGCACTTCACAAGGTAGATGTTCCTAAAACGCAGAAATCTGACCGTCATCCTCAGCTTCACTGTTTGTTCCCCTGAATGTTTTTTAACCTGCTATATTTAGTTCTGTATCCACAGCTCTTATTTTTGGACAGATTTATTTAAAAATTATTTTTGCCTGCTGCAAACTTAAAATCCACCAGGTGGCACAACAGACAGAGACAGTCCCTCAATGGGACAAATCTAAAGCAGTATGAAGGTTACTTTTATGACGTTTTTACTGAACAGTCGTTGACTCTTTCATTTCATCCAGTTTTCCTCCATATCTTTCTTCTTTTGTGCCACAGACTGATTGAGTCCAGTTTGGGAAGCATAGCCACCAAGTTTAACTTCTTCATCCACAACCTTGCCCAGCTCCGATTCTCTGGACTTCCCGCCAACGACGAGCCAATCCTGTCTTTCTCTCCGAAGACGTACACCATGAAGCAGGAGGGACGCATCGTTCACGCCTCCATCTTTTCCTTCCAGAAGAGATACAACCCTGATAAGCACTATGTGCGTCTATTTTTGTCTCTGTCTGTGTTTCTTCTCACTTCATGAGGGTGTTTAACCAGATGTGTCTCTCTCTGTCCTCTTTGAGCAGACCTACGTGGTGAGGCTCCTCAGGGAAGGTCAGAATGAGCCTCAGTTTGTCTTCCGCACTTTTGACGAGTTTCAGGAGCTTCACAATAAACTGAGCATCCTTTTTCCTCTCTGGAAGCTGCCAGGGTATGACGGCTCCTGCACCTGCACACCTCAGGTGTTCGTATCTGTCAGTCAAGCTTTGGTTAACTTCAGTTTTTAAATCTGATTTTTCTTTGATCTGAAGTTTTCCTAACAAGATGGTGCTTGGTCGCACCCACATTAAAGAAGTGGCAGCCAAGAGGAAGTTGGAGCTCAGCGGCTACGTGCACAACCTGATGAGATGTTCCACAGAGGTCACGCAGGTACACACACACACACACACACAAACACACACACACACAGTGGTATGTAATTATGTGAGACTAATAGTTTATATAACCTGTTCTTTTATTTTAGTGTGACCTGATCTACACTTTCTTTCATCCAATCACACGAGATGAGAAGACAGAAGGTTTAGATACTTCACCCAGACCAACTGGTAAATGTTTCCCATTCTTCAAGTGTCTGACATTCCATCAACACTACGTTTGGTTTCACTTTTCTTTTCTCCTTTTCATTTGGTGTCATCAGAGTCTCTAGATAGAATGTAAAAACCTTTTTGTTAATTTAGTCACACTGAAACTATAATAAACTGAACAGTTTGAATGTTCAGGAGTAAAAATGTTGACCTCTGTTAAAGTAGAATATAAAGAAATGTTCCTGCTGCTGTCAGCAGCTCAGTAGGGTCACCATGGTGACCACACACCTGTCTCTCACTGTATGTATGGTGACTACACACACCTGTCTCTCACTGTATGGTGACTACACACCTGTCTCTCAGTGTATGTATGGTGACCACACACACCTGTCTCTCACTGTATGGTGACTACACACCTGTCTCTCAGTGTATGTATGGTGACTACACACCTGTCTCTCACTGTATGTATGGTGACCACACACCTGTCTCTCACTGTATGGTGACTACACACCTGTCTCTCACTGTATGTATGGTGACCACACACCTGTCTCTCACTGTATGGTGACTACACACCTGTCTCTCACTGTATGTATGGTGACTACACACACCTGTCTCTCACTGTATGTATGGTGACTACACACACCTGTCTCTCACTTTATGTGTGGTGACTACACACACCTGTCTCTCACTTTATGTATGGTGACTACACACCTGTCTCTCACTGTATGTATGGTGACTACACACACCTGTCTCTCACTGTATGTATGGTGACTACACACACCTGTCTCTCACTGTATGTATGGTGTCTACACACACCTGTCTCTCACTTTATGTGTGGTGACTACACACACCTGTCTCTCACTTTGTGTGGTGACTACACACCTGTCTCTCACTGTATGTATGGTGACTACACACACCTGTCTCACTGTATGTATGGTGACTACACACACCTGTCTCTCACTGTATGTATGGTGACTACACACACCTGTCTCACTGTATGTATGGTGACTACACACCTGTCTCTCACTGTATGTATGGTGACTACACACACCTGTCTCTCACTGTATGGTGACTACACACCTGTCTCTCACTGTATGTATGGTGACCACACACCTGTCTCTCACTGTATGGTGACTACACACCTGTCTCTCACTGTATGTATGGTGACTACACACACCTGTCTCTCACTGTATGTGGTGACTACACACACCTGTCTCTCACTGTATGTATGGTGACTACACACACCTGTCTCTCATGTATGTATGGTGACTACACACACCTGTCTCTCACTGTATGTATGGTGACTACACACACCTGTCTCTCACTGTATGTATGGTGACTACACACACCTGTCTCTCACTGTATGGTGACTACACACCTGTCTCTCACTGTATGTATGGTGACTACACACACCTGTCTCTCACTGTATGTATTGTGACTACACACACCTGTCTCTCACTGTATGTATGGTGACTACACACACCTGTCTCTCACTGTATGGTGACTACACACCTGTCTCTCACTGTATGTATGGTGACCACACACCTGTCTCTCACTGTATGGTGACTACACACCTGTCTCACTGTATGTATGGTGACTACACACACCTGTCTCTCACTTTATGTGTGGTGACTACACACACCTGTCTCTCACTGTATGTATGGTGACTACACACACCTGTCTCACTGTATGTATGGTGACTACACACCTGTCTCTCACTGTATGTATGGTGACTACACACACCTGTCTCTCACTTTATGTATGGTGACTACACACACCTGTCTCTCTCTGTATGGTGACTACACACCTGTCTCTCAGTGTATGTATGGTGACTACACACCTGTCTCTCACTGTATGTATGTTGACCACACACCTGTCTCTCACTGTATGTATGGTGACTACACACACCTGTCTCACTCTATGTATGTTGACTCCACACACCTGTCTCTCACTTTATGTGTGGTGACTACACACACCTGTCTCTCTCTTTATGTGTGGTGACTACACACCTGTCTCACTGTATGTATGGTGACTACACACACCTGTCTCTCACTTTATGTGTGGTGACTACACACACCTGTCTCTCACTTTGTGTGGTGACTACACACCTGTCTCTCACTGTATGTATGGTGACTACACACACCTGTCTCTCACTTTATGTGTGGTGACTACACACACCTGTCTCTCACTTTATGTGTGGTGACTACACACCTGTCTCTCACTGTATGGTGACTACACACCTGTCTCTCACTGTATGTATGGTGACCACACACCTGTCTCTCACTGTATGGTGACTCCACACCTGTCTCTCACTGTATGTATGGTGACTACACACACCTGTCTCTCACTTTATGTGTGGTGACTACACACACCTGTCTCTCACTGTATGTATGGTGACTACACACACCTGTCTCACTGTATGTATGGTGACTACACACCTGTCTCTCACTGTATGTATGGTGACTACACACACCTGTCTCACTGTATGTATGGTGACTACACACACCTGTCTCTCACTTTATGTATGGTGACTACACACACCTGTCTCACTGTATGTATGGTGACTACACACCTGTCTCTCACTGTATGTATGGTGACTACACACACCTGTCTCTCACTGTATGTATGGTGACTACACACACCTGTGTCTCACTGTATGTATGGTGACTACACACACCTGTCTCTCACTGTATGTATGGTGACTACACACACCTGTTTCTCACTGTATGTATGGTGACTACACATACCTGTCTCTCACTGTATGTATGGTGACTACACACACCTGTCTCTCACTGTATGTATGGTGACTACACACACCTGTCTCTCACTGTATGTATGGTGACTACACACACCTGTCTCTCACTGTATGTATGGTGACTACACACCTGTCTCTCACTGTATGTATGGTGACCACACACCTGTCTCTCACTGTATGGTGACTACACACCTGTCTCTCTCTGTATGTATGGTGACTACACACACCTGTCTCTCACTGTATGGTGACTACACACCTGTCTCTCACTGTATGTATGTTGACTACACACACCTGTCTCTCACTGTATGTATTGTGACTACACACACCTGTCTCTCACTGTATGTGTGGTGACTACACACCTGTCTCTCACTGTATGGTGACTACACACCTGTCTCACTGTATGTATGGTGACTACACACACCTGTCTCTCACTGTATGTATGGTGACTACACACACCTGTCTCTCACTGTATGTATGGTGACTACACACCTGTCTCTCACTGTATGTATGGTGACTACACACACCTGTCTCTCACTGTATGTATGGTGACTACACACACCTGTCTCTCACTGTATGTATGGTGACTC
Organism: Pachypanchax playfairii; assembly: GCA_006937955.1. Lineage (NCBI taxonomy): Eukaryota > Metazoa > Chordata > Actinopteri > Cyprinodontiformes > Aplocheilidae > Pachypanchax > Pachypanchax playfairii. Next base: position 2,862,400 of record SSNP01000042.1, on the reverse strand, counting down.
CACACACCTGTCTCTCACTGTATGGTGACTACACACCTGTCTCTCTCTGTATGTATGGTGACTACACACCTGTCTCTCACTGTATGTATGGTGACTACACACACCTGTCTCACTCTATGTATGTTGACTCCACACACCTGTCTCTCACTGTATGTATGGGGACTACACACACCTGTCTCTCACTTTGTGTGGTGACTACACACCTGTCTCTCTCTGTATGTATGGTGACTACACACACCTGTCTCTCACTGTATGTATGGTGACTACACACACCTGTCTCTCACTGTATGTATGGTGACTACACACACCTGTCTCTCACTGTATGTATGGTGACCACACACCTGTCTCTCACTGTATGGTGACTACACACCTGTCTCTCACTGTATGTATGGTGACCACACACACCTGTCTCTCACTGTATGGGGGCTACACACCTGTCTCTCACTGTATGTATGGTGACTACACACACCTGTCTCACTGTATGTATGGTGACTACACACCTGTCTCTCACTGTATGTATGGTGACCACACACCTGTCTCTCACTGTATGGTGACTACACACCTGTCTCTCACTGTATGTATGGTGACTACACACACCTGTCTCTCACTTTATGTGTGGTGACTACACACACCTGTCTCTCACTGTATGTATGGTGACTACACACACCTGTCTCACTCTATGTATGTTGACTCCACACACCTGTCTCTCACTTTATGTATGGTGACTACACACACATGTCTCTCACTGTATGGTGACTACACACACCTGTCTCTCACTGTATGTATGGTGACTACACACACCTGTCTCTCACTGTATGTATGGTGACTACACACCTGTCTCTCACTGTATGTATGGTGACCACACACCTGTCTCTCACTGTATGGTGACTACACACCTGTCTCTCACTGTATGTATGGTGACTACACACACCTGTCTCTCACTGTATGGTGACTACACACCTGTCTCTCACTGTATGTATGGTGACCACACACCTGTCTCTCACTGTATGGTGACTACACACCTGTCTCTCACTGTATGTATGGTGACTACACACCTGTCTCTCACTGTATGTGTGGTGACTACACACACCTGTCTCACTGTATGTATGGTGACTACACACACCTGTCTCTCACTGTATGGTGACTACACACCTGTCTCTCACTGTATGTATGGTGACCACACACCTGTCTCTCACTGTATGGTGACTACACACCTGTCTCACTGTATGTATGGTGACTACACACCTGTCTCTCACTGTATGTATGGTGACTACACACACCTGTCTCTCACTGTATGTGTGGTGACTACACACACCTGTCTCTCACTTGTGTGGTGACTACACACCTGTCTCTCACTGTATGTATGGTGACTACACACCTGTCTCTCACTGTATGTATGGTGACCACACACCTGTCTCTCTCTGTATGGTGACTACACACCTGTCTCTCACTTTATGTATGGTGACCACACACACCTGTCTCTCACTGTATGTATGGTGACTACACACACCTGTCTCACTGTATGTATGGTGACTACACACCTGTCTCTCACTGTATGTATGGTGACCACACACCTGTCTCTCACTGTATGGTGACTACACACCTGTCTCTCACTGTATGTATGGTGACTACACACACCTGTCTCTCACTGTATGGTGACTACACACACCTGTCTCTCACTTTGTATGGTGACTACACACCTGTCTCTCACTGTATGTATGGTGACTACACACACCTGTCTCTCTCTGTATGTATGGTGACTACACACCTGTCTCTCACTGTATGTATGGTGACCACACACCTGTCTCTCACTGTATGGTGACTACACACCTGTCTCTCACTGTATGTATGGTGACCACACACCTGTCTCTCACTGTATGGTGACTACACACCTGTCTCTCACTGTATGTATGGTGACCACACACATCTGTCTCTCTGTATATGGTGACTACACACCTCTCTCTCACTGTATGTATGGTGACCACACACCTGTCTCTCACTGTATGTATGGTGACTACACACACCTGTCTCTCACTGTATGTATGGTGACTACACACACCTGTCTCTCACTGTATGTATGGTGACTACACACACCTGTCTCTCACTGTATGTATGGTGACTACACACCTGTCTCTCACTGTATGTATGGTGACTACACACACCTGTCTCTCACTGTTTGTATAGTGGAATTCTTTACTAGTAACTTACTAATGTTGTAATTTACACTGTTATATAACGTTCTTGCTCTCATTTTTGACTCCGTCTTGTCTGACTGTTGCAGAACCTCCACTGAGTCCAACTTCTGGTCGAGTGGAAGGAGAAGTGAAGCTCTCGATCTCATACAGGAACAGCAATCTTTTTATCATGGTCATGCACATCAAAGACCTGGTAAACACAAAAACCACATCCACTGACCCTGTTTAACATTCTCACTGTGTTAACTCTTGACATGTTCCCCATCCTGGCTTTCAGGTTTCTGAAGACGGAGCAGATCCAAACCCGTACGTAAAAACTTACCTGCTTCCAGATCCACACAAGACCTCCAAACGCAAGACAAAGATCACCAGAAAAACCCGAAACCCCACTTTTAACGAGATGGTAAGAAATCATGCAAACTGTCCCCATGATTATTTTGATCTTGATGATTCAGCTCTCTGTGCTGACGTTCTCGTCTTCTTCGTTCCTCAGCTGGTGTACAGCGGCTACAGCAAAGAAACGCTCGGCCTGCGAGAGCTGCAGCTGAGCGTGCTCAGTGCCGAGTCGCTACGTGAGAACTACTTTCTGGGTGGCATCAGGCTCAGACTCAAAGACTTTGACCTCAGCAAAGAGACGGTTAAGTGGTACAAACTGACGACTGTTCCCTACTTCTGACCACGGACCTGCCTTTGACTCCGCCTCTGCACACAACAGCAGATGCATTCAGATCATATGGGAAACATTTCAAAGGCGACCTTACTTGAAAATACTGGTCACCACAGCTTTCTACCTTAAAAACACTACTCCTGAACTTCTGGGTCTGATAATTGTCTCATATTTTCTTCAGTGGGGATTAATAATATAATCACATTAGAAATATATGCAGGAAAGTTTGACTTTGTAATGTAACAAATGAAACTGACCATTTCTCTCCTGAATGAGGTTGTTTTGGGGATTTTTAGGGTTTTATGTGGCTGTGTATGGCTTGAAAACATGCTTCGTAGATGACACATTGACCTGATTGTAATGAATCTGATCATAAGATTTCTTATAATTATCATGTTTCTCTGCAGGTTATTCCCATATGACATGAATGTGTTTTGCCTTCAGAGGCAACAGAACTGCATGATGTAAGAACCCTGAAAGACGAACCTTCTTTCTGTTTCCACTTTTCTTTCTCCCTTTAAACTAGTCAAGATTTTTGTTCTTTTTTCTGACAGTGTCCTTATTTTATGTCCCTTTTCTTAAGTGTAACAATCAGCTGTCATGTTTTGTACATTTTTGATATTAGAGGACCAAAACAGCTCACTTTCAGAGGAGTAATATCTTAATGGACTGATGGTTTCTTTATGGAATTGAAAGGGGAAAGATTTCAACAAAACATCCAGCTTTGCAGCAAACTGTTCTAAGAAGCTCATCCAAACAGATTAGAAAAGAAAGTCATAGTCGCCTAAAGACAACCCCCCCCCCCCCCCCCC
>SSNP01000042.1:2844230-2858716 GCA_006937955.1 Pachypanchax playfairii | reverse complement strand
CCCCCCCCCCCCCCCAAAATAAATAAATAGTGCCAAAACTAATTACCAGGATGGAAAATCAAACTCCTCTCCCTTGTAGGGAGCCGATCTGGGTGCCTTCATTCTCATAGCCTCTTCTGGGATGCTCAGCTCAGCCTTATTACTAAATGTATTTTTGTAACAAGGTGGTATGTTCACATTAAAGAAAATGTTATTGTGTAAAACTATATCTGTATTTCCTCTGGTGTCAAACTAGAACCAGGAAGGAGGTTTTTTGGACCAGTGATTTGGCCTTTGTCTCATATTTCTTGACTGTTTTCTCAGAGCACACCTTAAAGGGAAAACTGTATCATCAGCTTCTGGTTGGAGTTTTGAATGAAAGTTGTGTTTATCCAGTAGTGCTAATCACAAGTCAGTTCAGTGTCTATTTAAAAAGCCCATGATTCAGAAAGCGAGTCCCTCCTGGATCTGAGGCTGTTTCTGCTCAAGCACCAATCACACGCTCATTTCATGATGATGTCATCAGCTGAAGTCCAAGAGCAGGGGGTTTTAAATGAGAACATCTTCTGATTGTTTTTGATGTAAAGCATCTTCACGAGAAGGGAACAAACTCATATGAGATAAAACCTGCTTCTGCAGCGTAACTACAAACTAATGAGCTGATGTTTAATAAAAAGTTTCATGAATTTTTCTTAAAGGGCTTTTAAAGACACGTATGTCACGTTATAAATATTACTGCCTCGATCTGCTCTTTTAGTAACTGTACAAAGACAACTGAGAGAGTTTGTACTAACATGGCCAGTTATTTATATTTAATTGGTGACCTCTGGCCTGGATAAATCAGTGTGTAATGTAATCCCTTGATTTCATAAAGCAAAATAAATGTTTTTTGAACAAGTACACAGTGTAAGTTTTGGTTTGAGCTTGAAATCTGTGGATTATAGTAACATTTCAGGAATCTCAGACACACAAGTGTCAGTTACATGATGTAGAAACAGCTGAGTATCATCAAGCCTGTTTATGATCTGTTGTGTTTTCCTGAAATCCCAGAGAGTTAAAAATGAAAATACATTGAAATGAATGACCCTGCTGTTGTGAACAAAAAGCTAAATGGAATATATTATTGATTAACCTTAAGTTTTTGTAAAAAATTTGCTCTAGTGTTCACTTATTTTAAAGAATCCTTCAGTTTTTGTTAATCCTTTTTAAAACCAATAACTGTAAAGTAATATATCCACAATAACAAGAGTCTTCAACAGCAACAAAAATGTGTTTGTGTCTTTTAAAATTATCAAGAAAAATAAAAGCATTGTGTTAAAACTGCTCTACAGCTATAAAAGGACCACCGGTGTCAAAAATACATTTCATTAGATACTTTTTGTTTGTTAAATGAAAGAAAAACAGACAGTAGAACAACAACTTTCTTTATTAGAACAACAATCAGTAGGTAAAAATGTAGTGAGAAGTATAAAGAGGAACTAGGGAACAACCTGCAGGTCAGACTGCTGACATGTTTCAAGCATTTTTATTTGCACTTTCTGTCCCTCCTGGAGAAGCAACAGGAAATGGGGTTTGAGAGTACTGCATCATTTTATCAACACCAGGCCTTCCAGGAGCACGCCATGACCTCCAGGAGCACACAGCTGGATCTGAATGTCACTAATTGTTCTGCAGGTCTGAGTGATGTCACACCTTGTATTATTATAATAGATTTCCTCCTACATGCAGTAATGACACCCGCCCGCTGCTCCTTAAACCTTTTACTTTCCTGACAGTGTTTAACTGTAGATAAAATGACAAACTATGTAAAGTTCTATCAACAAAAGGAAACCATTTCTCCAGACCTGAACATTTCCTGAAATACGTTTTTAATCTTCTGAACTAGAAGGACATCTGTCAGATGATTTTCACACTGTTATGCCTCAGGCTACAAAACTATTCAAGTTCCAAATGAGCTCTTTAATCCAACTGCTATTTATTTATGAAATGATATTCCATTTAATTGATTGTTGACTGACTACACTTCAGTAGAGATTTATTGTCTTTCAGTTTACAAGTTCAGGTTTTAACAGCATAACTCTCTGTCTACAAATCACAGTAAAAAATCTAACTTTGATTATAATAGAGAATGTTGGTAGAATTAATGTACAAAAACTTGATAAGCATTGGGAATTTTCTCCAATAACTTACAACAAATATTGCGATTTTTTTTTTAAGATTTGTGTTTAAAAGCAATTTTTAAAAATTTCCATTAGTTTGAAATCTGTCTTGTGGTTGGCTAGAAACACACTGAGAAAAATCACCAGTTATAGAAGGCTTTATCGATTAAGATCAATTACCTAACCAGCACAGACAGCAGACAAGTCCTAACCGAATGACGGTAAACAATTTTCTCGTTACGTATTGACGTCACTTCCGACGCAGGCGTAAAATCTTTTTTTCTGTCGCGTGTGCGGCCTCTCTTCCTCCACCGCCATCATGGGTCGCATGCACGCTCCTGGGTGAGCTCTTATTTTATTCTTAAATCCCAGTTTAAAACGTGGCAGGTTAGTTTGAGCTGCTCGGTGCAGTTTATAAGGATGTTATGACCGACTGTGGACCTGAACGTGTTTGTTTTATTTCACCCAGAAGTGATAAAAGACATGTGGGCGCGCGATCAAATGGACATCGTCGTTAGCTACCACACGCTAGCAAGTTAGCATGTTTGTGGTTCCAAATAAAACTGATCCTAAACTTAAACCAGCAGATTAGACATTATGTTGCGCAGACCTTTATGGTTTATTGAAACATTACTTAAGTTCATTGGTAGAAATCTCCACCAGGATAGCGTCAGCAGGCCTGTGGAATCCCACGAGCTCGCAGTTAGATCCTTCACGATGGTTTAAAGTTTCCGAAAATATTTTTTTAACTGTTTTAATCAGCTTCTCACTGGTTTATTTCCTTCCACAGAAAGGGCTTGTCCCAGTCGGCTCTGCCTTATAGGCGCAGTGTTCCCACAGTGAGTATTCAACATCATTCTAGTGACAGATGAACAATCCGTGTGTCCGTTTTAACATACATGTGTTTTCTAGTGGCTGAAGCTCACATCTGATGATGTCAAAGAGCAGATCTTCAAGCTGGCCAAAAAGGGTCTGACTCCGTCTCAGATCGGTAAGCGTTTCTGCAGCAACTCAGTTTACAAACTGTTAAAAAGATTCTAACTAATACAAGCTGATCAAGTTCTGGTGGGTTTCCTGCTAAACGGAACCACTGAAAAGTTCCCATCTCAGGGACAACCTCAGGAGACAGACATTCATCCTCATAAAGCTGGAAGTTGTAGATATACATTCTGTTTTTCTAATAACCATTTTTGATCCCATATTTTAAGAAATATGCAGTCTCATGTTTGGACTCGGTTCGCTGTAGAATTTTCCAGCCCAGCTCCAACAGTTCAGACTTTTTTCTGTCTATTACAACATTCATTTAAAGTTCATTATGGCAAAATTCAAGCATGAGATACAGTATCAGGATCCACCAGTTCTGATTTATGAAACAATCAAATCTGCTGTTTGAGTATAAAATCCTGCTTTAACTTGATGGCAACACTGAAACTTATGATAAAGGTTGATTTTATTAAGCATGTTTTTAATCAAGCTGTATTAAAAACTGGGGGGAAATTATATTTGTTTTAGTAAAATTATTTAATTGAAGAAAAAACTCAAGAGAAACCAGTAAAAAAATTATACTGGAAAAATTGTTCAGTTTACAATAGAAAATATATACAACTGGAAAAGCACCCAGAGAGCGTAGACTTCTGCCAAGCACCTCAATTCCCCACACAATTCCCCATTGATTGTAGAATTACAGCCACATGCACTGAAGACAGCCCCATCTCTCAGTGTAAATTACTCTATTAAGAATCCCTGGATCCGCACAGTGATACGGATCACCCCAAAATCTAATCAGTTTCCCCAGCTCATTGCGAATAATTTTTGTTTTTTTTTTAAAGTCCAGAAAATCAATCCGACTTGTCAAATTATGGTGCAAACAGGCCAACTCTGGCAAAAACATGAGCCCTTTGTCGGAGGTTTAAAAAAAAAAAGCTCCAGGTTAAATATAATATTGATGTTGGAACTTTACATGTTCCACTTTGCAATAAGCTGTTTTTGTTTTCAAAGGTTTTCTTGGATGTAATACAGGCATTTAAATCTATTTTCTCATTCCAATTTTTCATTGTAATGTGCACATATTAATTTCTAACATTATATATCGCTTTTTTTCTTGTACAATGGTGTATATTGGACCTGTAAATATATTTAAAAAAAATTGATTTGCACCTAAAACTAATACTGGTATATTTTATTTTAGCTACAGAATTGGATTCCTTGACTATGAATCCTACACTTAGAATTTGGAATCATGTTGATGTCATGAATTCTTCAGTAGTTTGCAAAAATAATGTAATTGCGATTCTGTTCTGGATATACATGTAGCTCTAAAATTATTGAAGATGTAGCAAATTCATCAGCACTGCTGAATCTACAGAATTTCAGCTACAATTTGGTGATAGTACAAAAGTGTTGAAATTGTCCCTCTAAAAAAATCTTTCAAAAAAATTGTGATCCAATCCCCACCAAAATCTTATAGATTGGTTTTTGTACCATTTTAAACCTGTCTTGAAAATGTCATCAAAATCCATCCAGAAGATTTTGAGTTATCTTGTTAACAGACAAACCCACGTGAAAACATGACTTCTGCCACCTTGATGGGGGTAAATATCAGGTCTGATCACTTTAATCTACATTTAACAGCTTCATGTTGAAATTTATCAGCCAGCTGTTTTACACGTTCCACAAATACACAAATTTTGTTTTTAAAAACTGCTGCTTTGTGTATTTTCTAGCACAAAAAGGTGGGATTCCATGTGTCCACACAACTATGATCTAACTGTTTTATTCCACAATTTCTTCTATTTTTACCGTGATGTAGACTCTATGGATCCCTGTATGAGTCTCATTGTTAACACCCATAATTTTACAAAGGGGCATGAAATCACAACAGCTTCATCTTGCTTGTTTTTCCTCCTGGGTCCAGTTTTATCTCCTGGGTCAGGGTTTGGGCAGCATCCTGTCCACCTGTTTTCAGGAACACGGGAACTGAACTGAAAGTTGTGGAACTGAGTCTAGTCTTCAGATTTGATCTTCTTATTATTTCAGGTTGAATCCTGAAATACCTTTTAGGCCATTTACAGACCTGTTTTGTGTTTTTGTCTTTTTATTATAAAAGAAACAGAAATAAATGTTAAATATTGTCTGTATCTTATTGTAAAACAGTTGTAGTTTGCATGTGAATTTGACTTTATTATTTCAAATTTTAGGACTCTGTGCAAATTTCCATTTGCTCACTAGTTTTACTCTCATCTTGTCCAGGTGTGATTCTTAGGGACTCACATGGTGTGGCCCAGGTGCGTTTCGTCACCGGCAACAAGATCCTGAGAATCCTCAAGTCCAAGGGTCTGGCCCCTGACCTTCCTGAGGACTTGTACCACCTCATCAAGAAGGCTGTGGCAGTCAGGAAGCACCTGGAGAGAAACAGAAAGGTAAGGTGAAGCCCAGCCCTCATTCTGAGGATGTTGCATAATCCAACATGACCAAAGGAACAAGTTCCCAAATATTTCCCTTCTGCAACAGGAGTAAAAACTGTTGATGAAAATTAAGCTATTACATTTGCTTGTTTCTGTAATATAGATTCCTAAAATTCACATTCAGGTTTTTTTATGAATTGATTTATTAACATAAAAAATGTAAAGCAGATAAAGAGAATGCTGTTGGGACTTGAACCTCCTGATATCTGAGAAACCACGTTCATTTTCAGGACAAGGATGCCAAGTTCCGCCTGATTCTCATCGAGAGCAGGATCCACAGGCTGGCCCGTTACTACAAGACCAAGAGAGTACTGGCCCCCAACTGGAAGTAGTAAGTCCTGGTTCTGTGTGACACTCATTTGTTATGTTAGATTTCTTCGCATAATGAAACTCTGATAACATCAAAGCTATATTTATGTGAAAATGCACAATTCATTGTCCTGCTCTTCACTCCTGTTAAGAGCTGTGATATTTCTGTTGTGCCAGAGAAAACTGGAGGTAAATTAGCAGAACGGCAACTTGTTGCCGTCTCTGCCAGTCCCCTTCATACAATCCTGCTTTTACACACCATTTCATTAGGATCCAGATCAATATGTGTTACCTCAGAACAGCTGAGTGTGTAATAATAAACCAGATGTTGGCTGTGGCTGAATTTAAAGGATTTTTTGCTCATTGTGTTTTTCTTCTTGTTTGCAGTGAGTCCTCTACAGCTTCTGCTCTGGTGGCATAAACTCTTCACTTTTCAATTAATAAAATTGTTTAAATTCAGAAATGCCTCGTTGTCTTTTTTATATTTTTGTATAAATCAGTGTTTTGACTGAAATGTTTGGAATTGGTTTGGATTTTATAATATCATATATAGAAGCCAACAATTATTAGTAAGTGGGTTGAAAGGAAACCGAGTCGGGTTTTGTTTTGGTTCTGGGGCGTCCCGTCGTTTCGTGACGTCAGGGGGCTGTATTCAGGGTTTTCCTGCTAGCATACGAAATTACCGGAATTTTCTACGCGTCATACGTGACTCTGGGCGGAGCCATCTGTCCAGACCGGAGCTTCGGAGTGATTGACATCTGCTCTGTCCAAACACAGGTAGGCGATACGTCATCGAGCTTATTTAAAGAGCCCCGTCGCAACATCGAGACATTCGTCCTTACTACAACACAGAAGAGCAAATAGACGAGAAACATGGAGAAACTCTGCCAGCAAATCTGACGAAGGAGATCAAAATGGCGAAAACCTGCCAAAAAATGAAGCGACGAGGCAACGAATATCTGACAGCGACACATACGCGGAGTCTGCTGGTTTTCGACGAGGAATATCAGAATACGTGAGGATTTTTTTCCGTGACAGTCGCCGCTTAATCCGAGAAGAAAGAAGTGGAAAATGGCTCCGACTGTTTCCGAGAAGGGAGAGGAGCGGACTGCGATGGAGAGGTTCGGCGGGAGAGAGGCGCTACTGCCCTGGACCAAACAGATCCTGACCGTGCTGTGGGAACAGCTTCGGCTCCTGGTTCAGGTCATTTACTACACCTTCATGTCAGGTGAGAACCGCATACCTTTTATCAGTGTTTAAGCTTTATATGCTTTTAAAGTTTCCTTTACTGTGTTAAAACTTCAGGTCCAAAGATTCTAATGTTTCCCAAAAAACAACCAAAAACGACCAACAGCTTCATATTCTATTGCATTTAGAGAAGAAAGCAGTTTTAAATGTAAATAAAGTGTCACATTCTTTAACGAACTTTTTTTATATATGTTTCTCAAAGGTTATGGAAATTCTGTAATTTAACTAAAATAACATGAAGTTACTGACTGATGAACATTTTAAAACAATTTTTTCTTTGTTCAGTTTTTCAGATGTTCCGGTTTGAGGTTCATGTGAGAATCACAGATGAAACAGGAGAACACATCCAGCATATGAGCTCAGCACCAAACTCATCAGAATCCTTCCTGTTCTCCTCATTGTTCGACGGAGACAACGGAGTCATGGTTGGTGGTTCCAATCCCATCTCCAACTTCTGTGCTGACGTCGGGGACCCCTTTTCTGGCAAATCCACGGCCGAGGCCCTGCTGTCCAGTCTGCGTGCGGATGATCTGTGCTGTGGAATCGTGGACGACTTTGTGTCCAGAACCACAGGTAAAGAAGACGGCATTCTGCTCGGACACCAGTCTACCTGGAAGATGGGCTTCCCCAGCGACTGGAACATCTTTGTGTCGAGCAGCGACAGCTCCAGTTCAAACAACAGCTGCTATAAAAGCAGTGAGAACATCTTCAGACCAGATCTACTCAAACAGAAAGTTCACAAACAGGAGACCTCAGAGGAGGAGAGAAGTTCCCACTGGAGCAGCGAGGAAGACCAGAACGCTGTGGAATTTGAGAGTGAAGAAAGTAAGATGCTGTGGGAGTCTCTGTCCAGATCCAGCGATCCCTACAACCCCTTCTTTTTCTCCGCCTGCGTTTCAACCAGCTCAGACATGGTGAAGAGTAAAAGTCAAGTTCATGATAGCAGCGATTCTGATCTCATGTCAGTGACCAAGGCTGCAGACAAGATGGTGGGGCCTCCCAGGTTAAATATGTGGGTCTGTCGCTCTGACAGCGAGAGCAGCTGGAGCAGCTGGGCCGGGTCCGACGGTTCGAGCCCTGAGATCGACAAGGAGGAGAACGATAAGCTCTGGGAGTTCTTCAGCAGTCCTGAAGATCCCTACAATCCACTGTGCTTCACTGCCAGTACTGCCGCCAGCAGCTCGACTCTTCAGAGCCCCTCCACCTCAGTCTGTAAACAGGCCTCGCTTCCTGCACCTCCCCCCAAGTCTGACACAGACACAGAGGAGAAGGAGAGCAGCATAGTCCCATCAGAAGAGGAGGAGGAGGAGCTACTGTGGAAATCTCTCTGTCAAAAAGATGACCCATACCACCCACTAAACTTCCAGGCCTGTTTCCAGACCTCCTCCACGCCACTCCAACATGAAGCTCCTGTGTCTGATAATCATTCAGAAAAATCCACCACAGAGAACAGGAAGCAGAGAAAAGCCTCCAGGAAGTCCCAGGCTGCCAGACCTGCTCTGCCAGACAGGAAGTTAAAGCAGCACATCCACCCAGACCAAACCCTGGTTCCCTGGAGGAGAGCAGAACAAGCAGCAGCTGAGGAGAAGCGGAACACCACCAGCACCACAAACAAGAAGGTCAATATCTAATGAAGCTGTTACAACCTGCCAGACAGTTAGAAAACGAGACCCGTGCTGTCAGAGTATCAGCTGTAAGAAAAGCTACTCTGATAACACAGTTTATCTCAGTAAACAGAAGCAGAGGGTCACATGACGTGTTTCAGGTTAGAACCTTAACATCAGGAGGGGAGGAGCCCTCTGCCGCCGCGCTCAGCTCAGCCCATGACATACAGTCATAGATAAGACTTCCTGTGTTAAACAGCTGCTGTTTGTTTTCTCTTAGCAACGCTGCTGGATGTCATGACTACACCTGTCATGTGACTCCAGTGAGTCAGCAGAGAATTTAACCAGCACATGGACTAAATCCATTTTCAGCAGTGTTGCAAAGTCATTATGAAAAGGTTTCATCTAAAACATAAACAAACATCCCATTTTGTATCAGTAGAAGAAGAAGTAGACAATCTGATTTATTTGGAGTTCATCTGAATTTATCGGCTTTTTTTAGGTGTTTTACGTGAGAATGAGCAGAAACCTGTTTGTTTGGGGGATAATTAATGAGATTAAAATCATTTGTTTTTATTTTTCAGGTGCGATTCTCTCCTCTAGTCCAAGTCCATGTCATGCGGACGTGGTTGTTTGCTCGCCAGGCATCCCGCAAAGGACACTGGGAAGAAATGGCACGAGACCGTGACCGCTTCCGGAGACGGATTTCGGAAACGGAGCAGGCCATCGGTTACTGTTTGACGCAGGCGCACCGGGAGAAGATCCGGGCGTACCTGGACGGTGCCTTGAAACAAACGAAGGGTCCTGAACACTGACGTTTCATTTCCTTTGTGGATGAGAACTTGTGATTGGTTGCAATGCAACAGTGATTTTATTTCTGGCCAATTAGAAGTTTGATGTGAGGCCAATTTAAATGTTTGGTGTCGAGTTGAACAACTTTGTACCTCAAAGGTTTTCTACGTTGTGTAACTGTTGCACTGACTGACACTTTCTCATGTTGTTTTTGTATGCCTTATATACTGACCTAGTAATGTAACTTATTAATGCCCTATGGAGCTTGTTTATTTTTTACAGATCATTTTAAGGTTTCTGTGTGAAGAAATCAGTTTAATGTCTAGAAGTTTAAAAGGAAACAGCTTCAAAGTGTTTTCAACATCTTTTTAAAGCATGTCGGAAACGTTTCTGGTGCAGTTCTTGTTGTACTGTTGACATATTTGATGCTTTGGTATGTACCTTTCTGTCCTGTATTTATTTATTTTTATATTACGGCACATAATTAGCCTGTAGTACATGTTGTGGGAAAACCAGCAGGCTGTTGAGATTCAGCCTGATGAAAACATGGTGTGATCAGCAGTTTGTTAGTAGCAGATTTATTGTACTTTGTTAAATTAATAAAACATGTTGCACTATATCGTTTGGGATTTTCTCATCCTGACAGATTGTTCAAAGAAGCACAGAGGTCACATGTTTTACTGGGAGAGTTGCTGGTTCCGTTGCTGCCTCTGATTGGGCGAGTCTACACAGGACACCTGTGATTGGACGTCTGAGCTGTCTGTCATCAGAACTGCAGTTCAGGGATTTAAAAGGTCTCATCTAAAAATAAACACCTTCACCTCTGGGGTCAGTTCCAGAAAGCAGGTTATGTTACATAACCGGATAAGTCTGAGGGTAAGTTTGTAGATAACCTGAATTTTCAGTTCCAAAAACGGAGGTATCTTTCAAGGTATGTTAGTAACCATAGCAACTTAGTCTCTGAACATAACCTGGTAAGTTTGTTCCAGTGAGGGTTTTGAGCATGACGTGCCCTATTGATGATGGTTCTGTGCAGCGTTTGGACTTTAAACAGAATAATCAAATTATTTACAATTTCCAATACTACAACACCGTTATCATTAGTGAATGTAAAATACAGTTTAAAAATACAGTATAAATTGATAAAACAAACTATGTAATGTGACTAGACACATAAACACATGGTTATATGGAGGCTGGGTTGATTAGCTAACAAGCTGGACACTGTAGTCTAGTGGAAGTGCGCTTGCCTTTCATGTAGAGGACTGCGGTTTACCAAATGGTTAGTTGACTACGTTTTCTGGAACGGATCCCAGTTCCAGCCTGGTGTCGAGCAGCTGATCAGCTGATGTCAATGTACCTCTCTGCTGAACACGTTCAGACTCTAATGGGCCTGTTTGTTTACATCTATTTCTTCAGTGACAACTTTGCTGAACATCTAAAGCAAATGTAGTTTTTAACTGAACCAGTTTAAATAGAAACAAGTTTCTCTTTGACAAGTTTTACTGAGCGAAAATCTTCCAGATCCAGTTTCATGTCTGTGAATGTTAAAAATTCTAACTGATCACGTATCTCTACGTTCCATCCTCCCACACAGATCAAGGCTGCTTCATCACTCCTCACGGTCTGCGCACACACACACACACACACACACACATACACACACACACACACACACACACACACACAAGTGTGTTTTGGTATCCTTATGGGGACCGTCCATTGACTTCCATTGATTTTAGTAACTAGATTTATACCTAACCCAAACCCTTTTCCTAACCTTAACCATTACTGATCTATAACTAACCCTAAGACTAACTAAAACTCTATTCACACCATACCTATAAACCTAACCCCTAACCCTAAAAAGGGGAGTCCCCCCCCAGGCTTCGGTCCCCACAAGAACCCTCGGACCCCAGAACACACACACACACACACACACACACACAATTGACTTCCATTGATTTTGTAACTAGATTTTACCTAACCTATTCACACCATACCTATAAACCTAACCCCTAACCCTAAAAAGGGGAGTCCCCCCATGGGGACCAGGCTTCGTCCCCACAAGAACCCACACACACGGACCGTCCATTGACTTCCATTGATACTAACTAAAACTCTATTCACAGTAAAAGTCAGGAAACGGGTCCCCAGGAGGTCAGAAATACAAACCCACACACACACACACACACACACACACACACACACACACACACACCACACACACACAAGTGTGTTTTGGTATCCTTATGGGGACCGTCCATTGACTTCCATTGATTTTAGTAACTAGATTTATACCTAACCCAAACCCTTTTCCTAACCTTAACCATTACTGATCTATAACTAACCCTAAGACTAACTAAAACTCTATTCACACCATACCTATAAACCTAACCCCTAACCCTAAAAAGGGAACCACACACACACACACACACACACACAAGTGTGTTTTGGTATCCTTATGGGGACCGTCCATTGACTTCCATTGATTTTAGTAACTAGATTTATACCTAACCCAAACCCTTTTCCTAACCTTAACCATTACTGATCTATAACTAACCCTAAGACTAACTAAAACTCTATTCACACCATACCTATAAACCTAACCCCTAACCCTAAAAAGGGGAGTCCCCCCCATGGGGACCAGGCTTCGGTCCCCACAAGAACCCTCGGACCCCAGAAAGATAGTAAAAGTCAGGAAACGGGTCCCCAGGAGGTCAGAAATACAAACCCACACACACACACACACACACACACACACACACACACACACACACACACACAAACACAGACACCGAGGAGCTTCTCACCCTCCCAGCGGGGATGTGCATCTCTGCGTACTGACTGCTGTAAGACTGTCATCAGACAGGAGTTAAAAACACAAAGCATGATGAAATGATTTTCCCTTGAGATGAAATCAATTAGCATGCCCCCCCCCCCACTGTGCCACACCCACACAACATGGTGCAAAGGTGAGCAATCTGCATGTGTCGACTCAGCAGATGTCGTCCCCTCCACCCTGCATGTCATCCATCACACTGAAAACACCTTCAGAGGTCTGTCATCTTAAATGGATCCAAAATTAATTAAAACAAACTTTAATGTTTAATGCAACTTCATCTAAGTTGTGTTTTAATATTAATAACTTCAGGCTTTTAAACGGCACCAGAAATAAATCTGCCGGTATTAAATCAAGGAATTAATTTTTAAGGATGTGTTAAATCTTTTAGACAATCTTCTCTGGTTTAACCGAGTACCAAAAGTCTAAACTTTATTATGCATTATATGTGAAAAACAGGAAATTACAGGGAAAAATAATTATAATCAATATATCTGTTGTTTAATGAGGAGATATTAAAATATAATATTTTTGAGAAGAAAATGTCTTTCAATTGTTTGTTGTTTTTAATTTTTAAGTGACAAAGTGAGTTTTTGAAACATTTTATTTTAGGAAACATGAAAAATCAACAATTCTTTCATGACTGTTGAGCTTTTCTAGCATCATGAATATATTTATAACAACCAAAACATGTTTTTCTGAACTGAATTTTTTTCCATGTTTGTTCAGTGAAATATTCATCTAAAACATGTTAATCCTCAGAGATTAAAGAAACCAACTGGATTCTTTTATATTTTATTTAAAACAGAAAGATAAACAGAAATCCAGTTGGTTTCTAATTCAATGACTGATTAGCGTTTCTGCTTTTGCTTTAGAAGAAGAAGAGTTCAGTACAGAACATCATCACATTTACTCTGACTACACCATAATACCATACAACACATTCTGTACCACACGATACAATAAGATTTGTTACCATGACGATATGAGATGATACTGTGTGATACGATGTACTTTATGCATCTTGAAGACATTTGTTTTGTCTCATCTTTCCTCTCCACGTCCATCGTTACACACGTAAACATCATCCATCAGTAAGACATGTTACACAAGTAACACAATCAGATGGATTTTATGTCATATTTGTATGAATTGATGTTTATCTTTTTTTTCCACTGTTGGTGAAAATACAGTTCTGAGCTAACAGCTCATTGTCTTGCTCAGTGGCACTGCAACAAGAAAAACACTGATGTCATGAGCGTTGAACCTGCAACCTCTCTTCATCCCTCCCTCTCTTCTTTTTGCATCTTCGTCTCCATGTTTCCCATCCTCTCCCAGTATCATGAGCTGTGTGGCCCAGGCGACCCCGTCTCTTGGCAACCAGCAGGAGCGGCGAGGCGTTGAAAGGATTGCAGGTGATTGCAGCAGAGGTAGAATCGGCAGCAAGGGCAGCGGGTTTTCAGCTGCACACACATACAAGCAGCACACACAAATGCGGTTGCCCCCTCTAAATTGCCTGACAGAAAATGGTATCTCTCGAGTCACAATTAACTGATGATGCAACCAACCAGCAGCTATTGTGTCTGACAGCAGCTCACGCAGGCAGACAGTGTGAAACACAAAGGCAGCAGGTCTGTTCTTCCTGCGTGGCCACAGTTCACTACAGATAAATCAAAAAAATCCCCCAGATACTTTTAAACGATCGTTTCTGCAGAATCTATTGATTTGTAGTTTGTGTTGCTTTGTTCATTTCTGTTTGTGGTACATTTGCAGGTAACAAATCCAATCTCTGTCTCTCTAAATCTAGCAGTAAGACACGTTACATAGGTTACACCACATCTCATTTGTTTAAATTTTACATTTTAAATCCACAGGAGCTTTTATTTGCATGTGAGCGCTTAGCAACTAAAGAAAAAGATCCATAAAAGAATAAAGGAAGATCCCTGTCATCATTCTGAATGTTATTATCTCCACCCACATGCAGTAAACAGCATGACACGGTCAAATCATCTACACATGGTGAGATGATCAGTTCTAATTCTGGTGTCTGACCAACAGCCTGGGGGGAGGGGGGGGGGGGGGGGGGGGG
>SSNP01000042.1:2820975-2842813 GCA_006937955.1 Pachypanchax playfairii | reverse complement strand
TTTTTTCAAATGCAAATAATCATCATATAACACCAAAAGCCAATATTGTGACAGTGACCTGTATTATCTAATAAACTTAATTTGAAATTAATCAACAAAAAAACTATCGAGATGACGTGAATTTTTAGGGATGCTGTCAGGTGAAGTTTATCTTTCCCTCCACTAGAGGGAGACAGAGTCACGTTGTAAATTCTTTTCAGTTATTTTCTCATTCCAGATTAGAAAATATGAGCTGAAAAAATCTTCAGACTTTATATGAATCAGTTTATAACAAGTAATTTTTGTATCCTCTTCTCTGTGAAGGAACAACACTTCATCAGTTTTCTTGTTTGGTCCCATTATAATAAAGTCATACGTGTGCAGAGGAAGAATAAACTCCTTCAGGAAAGGGGTCTTCTTCTTTGCTGGGACTGTTGGGAACCTGGAACCAAATGATGAAAGATCTCATCACAAAATGCCACTTTATAGGTTTTTTCTCTTGTCACTCTTTACATTGACAATGTCCTTCTCCAGATGTTTCAGCTTCTTCCACAGATTTTCAACAAGATGTAGATCAGGGTTCAAAACAGTCCAGTTCTGATCCAGTCTTGGTGTGTTTTGGATCATGATCCTGTTGGAGGATCATGACCTGGGACTGAGACCAAGCTGTCTGACACTGAGCAGAACATTTCACTCCAGATGGTCTTCAGATTTCATTGTAACCTGCCCAACATGTGCCAGATACAGTAATGCAGCCCCAAACTAAGCCACACCCCCTACATGTTTCATCATAGGTAAGATGTTCTTTTCTTTTGAAGCTTAATTTTTCCTTCTGGAAACTTAAAGCTGATGTGAGCAGACAAAAGTTTCACTTGTCATCTGTCCAAAGGATCTTCTCACAGAAGCTAAATGTGTCTCTTTAAGCTCCTCCCCCTAAAGTGTCCTTGTGGTCCTGATTGTCCTGCTGGACCACATTCAAGTGAAAAGTCTGACTTTTATTATCGGATTTACAGCAAATCTTTATTTATTATAACTTTGATTTGTTTCAAGTTAATTCTGTGATCGTTGTGGGTTTTTCTGTCTTTATTGTAGAAATACCAAGAACTTTAAGCACGTCTGCATCATTCACACCACGTTTACATGAGATCAGTGGCAGGAGTGACTCAGCTGTGTTTGTTCATTGTGAAGCTTTCCTCTGTATTTGTGAGCCACACGAGGACGTTGCTGCAGCCAGCAGATAAACCGGAGATCAGAGCTTCTCAAACACTTTCCTCAAAGCTTCAGTTACACAGAGGAAGAGAAATAACATCTTGTTATCGTGTAGATCATTATCCTTAATGACTGTTGTGCTTTATAAGAGAAAGTTCCACCTTCAGGAAGAAGCTGCACCCTTCAGAATTCCTTTGGAGAATCTTGGAGTTGTAAATGTTCCTGGTGTTTTGTTTCGGCTGCAGCTCTGACATGTTACAACCTTTCATTTGGAGCGACGCATGAAGACGAGATCAGTGTTGTCAAATCTTGTACACCACAAACTTCTCAACACAGAAAACATTCACCACTGTGTTCACTATATACATGACGGGTGAGTTTTAGACACAGATCGTCTGTATTGAAGCGTTGAGATCATCGCTGTGTTACTTCCGTTGGAACTGCAACTTCTTCAGCGGAATTCATCAAACAGAAACCGAGTCTGGTATCAGTTCATCTTATTGTTACAACACATAAAGTCAATAAAGACTCATAAACTGTCTGATAACATTCATCTTTCTGTCCAAACACTCAGATCACTGATTTACTTCATCCTCCTGATAAAAACAGATCACATCTCAGTGGGTTAAAGGTTTACAGACATTTATCGAGCTGCTCCATCGTCATCACAGATATTACTTCATTTTTATTTAAATTTCTTCTTAAATGCAGCAGAGACTGTTTGTTTACAGCTTACTGGTCTCTCCGTTGGCAGCTGTGTGGAGCCCACAGTGTTTGCAGAGGTTGGCTGGGGGCTGAAATCCCCCCGCCTTAATCCAATCCCATATCTCTTGTTTCAGTGTATTTGTTGTCTTTGTTTTCTCTTCTGTCCTTCAGCGGCTTCACACTCACACAACCTTGGTGAGATAGCAGCTCTCCTGGTGGCTGTTGTTTTCCTGCAGCCTGATTTAAACGCAGGGGGCAACAGGCACAAACAGATAAACATATCAGCTGGTGACGGTCTGCTTTTTCAAAGGTGTTGTTCTGTATTTAAACAGAAGAAGATGAGACCAGCTTGGCTCCTTTTAAACAGCCCTGTCTGCATGTTTGCATCAAACAGAAGCTGCAGCAAAACAAACGATTTCTGCTGAATGCAAGACGACAAAAACATCTGATTAAAACCAAATTTCAGCTTCCTGGGAAATTATATAACAGACAGAAAGTGACAAAGGAAAGTCAAACTAACTGAGACAGACCTAATCCTGGAAATGAAGTCATTGTTAGAGCGAGCGCAGCAATCAGGGAGCAAATGTATTTTTCTGTCTTTGTGTAATGAGAATTATTATGTGCACTTATGCTGAAGAGGGACAGAAAGGAGGGAGGCGGAGAGACAGGAGATTATGCAGGAACAGGGACCTCTGTCTGTTTGCTTCATCAAATATAAACTGGCTGGGAGTTAAGAGATTTCAACACTCATTAACAATGGACACACTCATGCACTTGCATTTATTTTCAGAAATGGATTTTCTACCAGTTTCTAGTATTAAAACATGTTAAACCAACATGTTTGCAGCTCTGCTTGTCTGTAAAACGTGTTATTTGTTCGATTAAATACTCGTTTCCAGCTGGAGTTTAATAACATGTATTAACCACCTAAAAGCACTTGAACATTTGCTGACTTGTCAGTACCCCCCCCCCCCCCCCCTGGGTCCAGTCAGTAGCACTTTCTTCTCCACATCAACTAAACAAAGCTCTGACAATGCAGAATGAGCTGAGTGGCAGGTCGAGGTTCGCACTCGGAGCTCAGGAGACTCTCCAACATTTCAAGTGCTTCTGTGTGGAGAGACAAACTTTTCACAAGAGTCATAACAGAAAAATGACAGACTTTACCAGGACAGTAATAGTATCATGACTAAAATACTGCAGCATGTGGGAAATTTGCTTTGACAGATTCCATACAGCAGAACCTGTACATGCACACGCACATGCACATGCATCCCAAAATGTCTCCAAACTATGTGAGTTTTAAATCCAGCTCTATAAAATAAATTCACTACAAAAAGAAATGAAATTAGCGTTTGGTGGATTAATTTCTTGCTGTAACGAAGCTTGTTGGTAATAAATCTCCTGCTGTTCAGAAACAGGTTTATTTGGTGCAACATTTCTGAGGAAGATGAATATGGAGTTCAGGATGAGACTTCAGACACGGAAATGTCCTTATTCTCTGTGAGAAGTGTTTAAAGTGTGTTGTTTTAGTTAAACATATTGAATAATCAGCAAAAATAAACCAAACTGCATAAGAAAGGAACAATATTTTCTTTTAGTTTGACAGAAAAGAAAAATCAAGAACAGCACGTTTAACCACCAAGTCAATCAGAAAAGGTTTTACATAAAGAGGAAACACACAGGAATGTTTAATTTACTATTTGAACACATTAACTTTTAATAGGCATCTGAAATTCTGTTGAAGATGTTGAACTTTTCTTCATCAGTGATTTTCAGATCTTTAATGAGTTCCTTCTGCACGTCCTGAATGAGATTCAGATCTGGATTCTGATTCTAATTAATTATATTGTTTTCTGTTTGTTACTATTGTTAAAAAAATTCCATCTAATCTAAAAAAACTCTTTTTCTTTTCAGCTTTTTCAGCTGAGGATTTGATGTGGAGACTCATAAAATTGTGTAATTCTTCACCCGAGTTTCTTCTTCTTCTTCTAAGATCAGAACGGCCTCGGAGAACATCCTGGACTGTTTGAAAAGAGGAGCATCCAAAGCAGAACAAACAGACTCTGTTAGTACCGAGTGCTCGTGAAGGTTCGGCCATCCAAGACACAGAAATCCAGGTACTGTCAAACACACAACTGGACTTGTGTCTATTTCTACAGATGTTTTGTTTCTCAGCTGAGGAGTTTTACTGATTTTCATGAAAAATGTTAGATTTGAATTGATAAAACTTCTGGATGAGAAGTGAAATATCTTCAAAGGAATAAAGACGTCCAGTTGTTTTGGTTTTAACGGCCTGTAAGTCCAGAGTAATACTGATATCATGGAGATGCACAGCCAGGGTCCAGAACTGAAGACTAGTTTGAACTACAGATCTGTTTGATAACAGAGAAACTTCTAACGGGAGAGATCCGGAGAATTCTGCAGAAAAAAACATTTCTAAGTCTGAGTGAAGAGAGTGGATCAGTGAACGAGATCACACAGATGAGTTATATTTTAATAAATAATTATATAAATAAGGGACTGCAGGTGGCCCAGCTGTGGTCTGCAACCTGCGGCTTTGGGGCCACATGTGGCTCTTCAGCTCCTCTGAAGTGGCTCCTTGTAACTTTGACCAAAATCAACATGAATATTATTTATATTTAAAGTGACACTATGAAAGAACCGTCTTAGCAGGTTTCTGTCCAGATGTTTGCAATAAGTGCACAGAATTTCCACTGCTGAATGACACTAATAATAATACCAGTGGATTGGCCTGTCTGTGTGCACTCTGCAATTAGCAGACGTACCATTTATTATAAATACACTGTCTGCACCGCTTCCCATCATTTCAGTACCAGAACCAGCTGAATCAGGCTTGTTTTGGGTTTTACTGTTGAGCTCAGAGTCTCTTAGCTTGTTTCCCACTTTGGACAAAAAATCTGAATAGAAAAGTAGAATTTACTTGTGTCAGTTTTGTTTTCTGGCTAACATAAAAGCTAACATCAACTGTAGTCCTCGTATATATTTATACAGACATAAAAGAGTCTTTTAAAATGGTGTCATCATCTTTTTAAGGGTGAAGAAGTTTAAGTGGCTCTTTGCAAACATTCAGTCAGAGATGGTAAATGTGGCTCTTTCAGTCATTAATGCTGCAGATCTCTTCTGACTCCAAGATGTTTTAGTGGAACAACTTCATAAGGTACAAAAATGGACCTGGACTACAGGGTACACCAAGAATTTGTACCCTTCTTGTCTCTGGGGGTGTACCCTGTAGTCCAGGTCCATTTTTGTACCTTATGAAGTTGTTCCACTAAAACAGTAAAATTATGCCACATTTTGAAGTCTAAAACCAACTTTCTGAAACATAATATTGAAAATAATGGAAGAAACTAAATAAAATAGAGATTAAGCAGCCTTGACCAGGGTTGCAGGTGCAGTTGAAATGGTACAAATTTGTACTTTATATCAATTTGAACACTCTAAGGGGCATTTCTGACCTTTTAAAGACCAATATTGTACGTTTAGGGGAACATTTTAAAACATTTTACCTATAGGTTCAAAAATGTTCTTGTCTCGTACCTCTATTTCTGAGAGTGCATGCACTTTATTCTCGTGCATGTGTGTTTTGTCTCCAGGTACTCCAGTTTCATGACTTACACCTGACCCTGTGTGTTGTTTGTCTCTGTGTGTCCCAGTGATGGACAGGTGGTCTGTGCAGGGTGTGACCGGTTCTGGTGTGACCCAGTACAACACGCTGCTCTCCTAATTATCTGCTCTGTATCAGCCATCAGAGAATCAATACAAATACAAATAAAGGTTGATTCAAATATAAGAATATGAAAGTTTTTCAAAATGACTTTAAGTTAAAAATATCAAATGAAAGAACTAATTAACCATCTCAGACTCAAAGTCTTACTGTCCACCTGGCTTCATGCAGGTGTAGTAATAAAACTGACCCCGTCTTGAGGGAGACTCCAACATCAGAGGGTGATTCTCTGTTGGCTCGTGACTGCAGCTTCGCTTCTGTTCAGTCTGTTGTAAATATAAAATATTGATCTGTGCAGCTTTAGAACCGTGAACTCCAAACGGTGGTGAACTGCTGTAACGTCTTTAGTTCTGCACGGTGGATGCTGCTTTCCTAAATGACTGTGAGGAGGTTCTCTGTGACACGTGAGCGAAACAGCAACTCAAACGAAGTGTTTGTGTTCCAGGTGTGGATTTTCAAAATAACAGGGTTTCATAGAAAGCCTGACAGGATGTTGTTATAATCATGTCATAAACATGACATGCGAAGAAAACCGAAATTCTAGTGAGTTCAGCGTCTGATGAGTGACTCAGAACAAACCATGTGTGACGGCTGACAGAGACTCTTATTTATCTTAATGAGCCACTGAGGACAGCCAACAATAGCTGGAAGTAAACATGAACGTCTGACATGCCAGGGGCCAATAATTTATCTGTCCCAACAGATACAAACAGCATTTACTGGATTCTCACGCAGCGTCTTCATTTACTGGTATAATATCATTTAATTTACTTTCAGGAGATTTCTATGGAACTAACAACTATGTATAAATATCAGTAATATAAATAAAAGAATATTGTTTTTTATTCTTCTTGAACTTTGTATTAATTTCTATTTCTTTCACTTTTGTAACATTTTAGGAATGACTGTGAAGTCAGATGTACAGATACGGCTGCAGATACTCATGTAGAAATGATTTTAGTAACATTTATAACCCTATTATAAACTATTAAAATGTAAAAACTATAAAACCCCTGAGTTTCATCACAGAAGAGCTCAGCCCTTTTCTAAAGGAGCAGATTTTAAGCAGCTTCGGTCAGAATCCCGGCAGTTAGACGAGCATCTCCTCTCCTGTCAGCGCCGTTACTGGAACTCTTATCTCTCGTCTTCTATTGAGACCGCGAGGTCTTCCCACAGACAACCAGTCAGAGTAATGGAGCCTTAGCCAAACCTCTCTGTTGGTAGCTCCAGCGGTCAGCTTCTGAGTTCTGCATGAATTTAACACAGAACACCAGCCAATTATCAATGAAGCCCGCCTCGTTGGGACACACCCTGGAAGATGGACTAGTGGGAAACTTGAGGTTAAACAACACACAGTCATGAAGTAAATATAAGAAGCAAAAAACATCTAAAATATGTTTTAATGTTTCAAATGAAGGAGCACCATCACAGCCAGCCCACACTATGACAACACCCCCGCCATGCTTCATGATGAGACCTTCATACAGATACCAGCAGTTCACCTCCTCCCCCCAGACAAAAGCTGGTATCAACAATCTAATCATTTACATTTTATGACAATATTATTACAGTGACACATTCTGGTTTTAAACTGTGCTTATAAAGCAGGTTCTCTAATGATAAAGAACAACAAGGTACTTCATATAGGACAGAACACATCTTTTAGGTTTTTTTGACCAGTGGGGTGACTGTGGCTCAGTGGTTAAAGCGGTTGTCCTCAAACTTAAAGGTTGGTGGATCGATCCCGGCTTCCATCGCCACATGTCGTAGTGTCCTTGGGCAAGACACTGAACCCCATGTTGCCCCCTGATCTGCGTATCGGGTTGTGTGAGTGTTACCCTCTCCCATGTGAATGGGTGAATGACAAAAAAAAAAACTGTAGTGTGAAGCGCTTTGGGGGTCGTAGGGACCTAATTAAAGCGCTATACAAGTGCACACCATTTACAATTTGAAGTGCTGTCACTGATTTTATACTAACATCCATAATGTTCTGGAAAAAAATCTGTTTTTTTTTATTAGTAAAGAGATTTTGATAGTTTTGTGCCAGAGATACTTTGATGTTATGATTGTGTCTTACAGGTAAAATGGTGCCTGAATCTTAAATACACTGGAATCAATTAATTCTAACATACTTCCCAAAATTATATCTAAATAAAATCATTATTAACATTTAATAAAAGCCCCAGAGCTCCAGAGTAAAGCCTGAGTTGTTTGTAACAACAGGATGAACTTTTAATGAACAAGTGTCTTATTTTTCTTTTATTGTTGTTTTACTTTCAGTCAGTTTAATGAATGTTGTTTCCGGTCCAGCACAGAGAAGTCCTGGATCCGTTCGTGTCCAATGTGGAGACAGATTTCAGTGTCTGAGCACGTTCAGACATCGATTATCGGATGTACGGGCTTCCGATGAGTCCCTGAAGGCAACGCCGGCCCTGTCGGTGATCGTTGAGCTCCCGGGAGATTCCGTGGAGAGGCAATGCGATGAAATAGGACTTTAGACCGGATCATGGCGGCTCCTCTCGGACGGGACACCTTACCTGAATCCTGGTCTTACGGTGTCTGCAGGGACGGAAGGGTCTTCTTCATCAAGTGAGCGGCATCATAACAGCATTTCTCCCGGTTTTACCGGGAGTTACCGGATGTGTGTTCTGTTGTGTCGGTGGTGTAACAGGTGTTTTCTGTCTGCTCTCTCTGCCCGTGTGCTGCAGCGATGAGACGCGGTCCACCACCTGGCTCCATCCGCGCTCGAGGATGCCGGTAAACTCCGGACACATGATCCGTTCAGGTAAAGCTGCGCGTGGTTCGGAACAACTTTAATTTGTTTTCAGCGTTTCGCTTCTTTGTTTACTTTTCTCCTTCTATCCCGCCGCACATTTCGGGCAGAGCACGTTTTGGGTCGAGCAAACAAAACTTGCAGGTGTGACGAACAGGTGTTCGGTTTGTTTTTCTGTTTCAGACCTACCTGGGGGCTGGGAGGAGGGCTTTACGGACGAAGGGGCCAGTTACTTCATAAAGTAGGTACCTGAAGGTGCTGCAGCTCCTACCGCTGCAGTCACCTGCAGTTTGAAGTCTGTGTGCAGATAAACATGGCTGCTGCCTTAAATTCCCACAAGCACAGGTACTTAGAGTCTGGGACCAGGTGTGTCTGGGACTGGTTGTGTCTATAACGGGGTGTTTCAGAACTGTGTGGGTGCGGGACTGGGACTCAGTGTGTTTGGGGCCAGGTGTGTCCGGGACCAAGTGTCAGGAGGCCAGGTGTGTTTGGGACCTAGTGGGTTGGGACCAGGTGTGTCTGGGACCAAGTGTGTTGGGACCAGGTGTGTTTGGGGCCAGGTGCGTCAGGGGCTAGGTGTGTTTGGGACCATGTGTGTCTGGGACCAAGTGTGTTGGGACCAGGTGTGTTTGGGGCCAGGTGTGTCCGGGACCAAGTCTCAGGAGGCCAGGTGTGTTTGGGACCTAGTAGGTTGGGACCAGGTGTGTCTGGGACCAGGTGTGTCTGGGTCCAGGTGTGTCTGGGACCAGGTGTGTATGGGACCAGGTGTGTCTGGGTCCAGGTGTGTCTGGGTCCAGGTGTGTCTGGGACCAGGTGTGTCTGGGTCCAGGTGTGTCTGGGACCAGGTGTGTTTGGGACCAGGTGTGTCTGGGTCCAGGTGTGTTTGGGACCAGGTGTGTCTCGGTCCAGGTGTGTCTGGGACCAGGTGTGTCTTGGCCAGGTGTGTCTGGGTCCAGGTGTGTCTGGGACCAGGTGTGTCTGGACCGGACCAGGTGTGTCTGGGTCCCCAGGTTGGGACCAGGTGTGTCTGGGTCCAGGTGTGTCTGGGACCAGGTGTGTCTGGGTCCAGGTGTGTCTGGGACCAGGTGTGTCTGGGACCAGGTGTGTCTGGGACCAGGTGTGTTTGGGACCAGGTGTGTCTGGGACCAGGTGTGTCTGGGACCAGGTGTGTCTGGGTCCAGGTGTGTCTGGGTCCAGGTGTGTCTGGGACCAGGTGTGTCTGGGACCAGGTGTGTTTGGGACCAGGTGTGTCTGGGTCCAGGTGTGTCTTGGACCAGGTGTGTTTGGGACCAGGTGTGTCTGGGTCCAGGTGTGTTTGGGACCAGGTGTGTCTGGGTCCAGGTGTGTCTGGGACCAGGTGTGTCTGGGACCAGGTGTGTTTGGGACCAGGTGTGTCTGGGACCAGGTGTGTCTGGGACCAGGTGTGTTTGGGACCAGGTGTGTCTGGGTCCAGGTGTGTCTTGGACCAGGTGTGTTTGGGACCAGGTGTGTCTGGGTCCAGGTGTGTTTGGGACCAGGTGTGTCTGGGACCAGGTGTGTCTGGGTCCAGGTGTGTCTGGGACCAGGTGTGTCTGGGACCAGGTGTGTTTGGGACCAGGTGTGTCTGGGTCCAGGTGTGTCTGGGACCAGGTGTGTCTGGGTCCAGGTGTGTCTGGGTCCAGGTGTGTCTGGGACCAGGTGTGTCTGGGACCAGATGTGTTTGGGACCAGGTGTGTTTGGGTCCAGGTGTGTCTTGGACCAGGTGTGTCTTGGTCCAGGTGTGTCTGGGTCCAGGTGTGTCTGGGACCAGGTGTGTTTGGGACCAGGTGTGTCTGGTGGGACCAGGTGTGTCTGGGACCAGGTGTGTCTGGGTCCAGGTGTGTCTGGGACCAGGTGTGTCTGGGACCAGGTGTGTCTGGGACCAGGTGTGTTTGGGACCAGGTGTGTCTGGGTCCAGGTGTGTCTGGGACCAGGTGTGTCTGGGACCAGGTGTGTCTGGGACCAGGTGTGTCTGGGACCAGGTGTGTTTGGGACCAGGTGTGTCTGGGTCCAGGTGTGTTTGGGACCAGGTGTGTTTGGGACCAGGTGTGTCTGGGTCCAGGTGTGTCTGGGTCCAGGTGTGTCTGGGACCAGGTGTGTCTGGGACCAGGTGTGTCTGGGACCAGGTGTGTTTGGGACCAGGTGTGTTTGGGACCAGGTGTGTCTGGGACCAGGTGTGTCTGGGACCAGGTGTGTCTGGGTCCAGGTGTGTCTGGGACCAGGTGTGTTTGGGGCCAGGTGTGTCCGGGACCAAGTGTCAGGAGGCCAGGTGTGTTTGGGACCTAGTGGGTTGGGACCAGGTGTGTCTGGGACCAGGTGTGTTTGGGACCAGGTGTGTCTGGGTCCAGGTGTGTCTGGGACCAGGTGTGTCTGGGACCAGGTGTGTCTGGGTCCAGGTGTGTCTGGGACCAGGTGTGTCTGGGTCCAGGGGTGTCTGGGACCAGGTGTGTCTGGGACCAGGTGTGTCTGGGACCGGTGTGTTTGGGTCCAGGTGTGTCTGGGTCCAGGTGTGTTTGGGACCAGGTGTGTCTGGGTCCAGGTGTGTCTGGGACCAGGTGTGTCTGGGACCAGGTGTGTTTGGGACCAGGTGTGTCTGGGTCCAGGTGTGTTTGGGACCAGGTGTGTCTCGGTCCAGGTGTGTCTGGGACCAGGTGTGTTTGGGACCAGGTGTATCTGGGACCAGGTGTGTCTGGGACCAGGTGTGTTTGGGACCAGGTGTGTCTGGGTCCAGGTGTGTCTGGGACC
This sequence comes from Pachypanchax playfairii, assembly GCA_006937955.1. Lineage (NCBI taxonomy): Eukaryota > Metazoa > Chordata > Actinopteri > Cyprinodontiformes > Aplocheilidae > Pachypanchax > Pachypanchax playfairii. Next base: position 2,831,639 of record SSNP01000042.1, on the reverse strand, counting down.
AGGTGTGTTTGGGACCAGGTGTGTCTGGGTCCAGGTGTGTCTGGGACCAGGTGTGTCTGGGACCAGGTGTGTCTGGGTCCAGGTGTGTCTGGGACCAGGTGTGTTTGGGACCAGGTGTGTCTGGGACCAGGTGTGTTTGGGACCAGGTGTGTTTGGGACCAGGTGTGTCTGGGACCAGGTGTGTCTGGGTCCAGGTGTGTCTGGGTCCAGGTGTGTCTGGGTCCAGGTGTGTCTGGGACCAGATGTGTCTGGGACCGTGTGTTTGGGACCAGGTGTGTCTGGGACCAGGTGTGTCTGGGTCCAGGTGTGTCTGGGTCCAGGTGTGTCTGGGACCAGGTGTGTCTGGGACCAGGTGTGTCTGGGTCCAGGTGTGTCTGGGACCAGGTGTGTCTGGGTCCAGGTGTGTCTGGGTCCAGGTGTGTCTGGGACCAGGTGTGTCTGGGACCAGGTGCTGACACTCCAGTTACCTGAGCCCTTTCCTGTGCTGCAGTGTGTTCTTACATGCTGGTGTCTGTAATATCGTTAGTGTTTCACCTTTATCACCTGCTACAGAAACACTTTGAGCTTCTCGTTTGTTTGTCTTTTAATCTGTTTTTATTAGAACTGGTTTTAAACGACAGTCAATGTTTCTTTAAACACTTATACACACAAACATCTGGGCTGCTGTGTGTGTCTCCTCCTGCAGATGGAGGGTCTCGTCTTGTTTTACTGCTGTGTTTATTCATGTTTCTTGGCTTAAAATAGGAATGTAGTATTTTATTTAATTTTTTTATATTAAAAACTGAATTTGCTTCACCTGAAATTAGAAAGATTTCCAGGTAAAAACAGCATCATGGTTCAGGTTTTGTTAGCGGCTGCAGTTTGTTGTTACAACATAAGATTTTAGAATTTGTAATATTTTAGACCAAGTGGACCTGATGAGACCTGTCCAGGTGTAACCCCACCTCCCTCCCTGTGACTGCTGGATGTAGATACCAGCTAGACCCATCAAGGTTTGGATCTGGATCACATGTTTGCTTGGGGGTTTGTTTTTAAAAGTGGTGGGGACAATAACAATAAACATGAGTGTGGTTTGAAGAGTGGTGGGGACATGATATTAAATATTCATATATAAGTATTTATCCATTTAGCGGTTCATTACAGTTTGCACTGTGTATTAACAGCTGTTAAAAATTGAATATTTATTCAATCAATAAAGGGGAAAGCCGAGCGTGTTTTGACCTGTTTTTTAAAAACTGCATCGAAATCCACCGTTAGCCTGATCGACAGGAAGGATCAGTAACATCCATATCGTAACTAGCACAAAGAATAATGTTGTTTATATTTAAAGTATTATTTGTGGCTTGTCAAATATGCAAATAAGATAAAAATCGCAGCGTAGCAAACGCGAAAAAACTCACCACTCTGGGCTGATGACCTCTGAATGACCTGGTGACGTCATCGTCAATTAAACTATTACCTCCGAAACTAAAGCAGTATAAATGACTGTTTTAACGGGATGAACGGAGTACTAACACTCACAGATTCAGTACATTGAAGTTTTCTGTTGGTAGAGAGCAGCTTCACTCAACTACGAAGCTAGTTTTTGCAGCAGACAGGAAGTAGAGGCTTTTCAAAACAACCTTGAGATAATGCAAAATGTTTTTATTTTATTTTTTGTTTCGTTTTCTCACCTTAAAAATATGTTCTCACCATGTCCCCTGCGGGGTTCAGTAGTACTCCGTGATCCACCAGATTAGTAAAAAAAGTTACGAAGCTGCAGATTTCCCAGCATGCAGTGCACGCACTCTTTCGGAAATTTTGAAAATTAAAATAAATTAAATACGGATTTATTTTCATTTAGAGTTAAAGTATACTTTATGTAATGACATACCTAAAAAAAAGTAGAATAGTAGGTTATCTCCTGCACCATGAGTGAATATCAGGTCTGGTGCCCTTAAATAGATCCACATCACGCTGTAAAAACAAACAAGTACGCCTAGCGCCCTCTTAAAATCTGGTGAAGTTGCATGTCATAACAGATATGGTTGGAGAACTGCAGCCAACTGGGGACAAACTAGTTATTTGCAAAAAGTCCTAGGGACATGTCCCCGGCATCCCCGGTTAAAAGGGCACCTATGGATGTTTGTACTTCCTGTTTTGCTGAGTAATCTGCTTGTTTATACTTCTGCTCCGTTTTGTGTCCTGCAGAAATTAAAGCTCTGATCCATCAGACTACGGTCACAGATGTGTGGCTTTAAACTCGCTTGGATCCGTCAACATAAGCATATTTTATAGTCAGAAAACTCATTTCTCATGTAAACAGCAAAGCAGTGTCTTCATGTGGGATTTGACTCTGCAGCTTTAGCTTCAAGCGAACGTTAAACGAGGTCTGCAGAGGAGGAGGATGGTACAGGAGAGAAATCTCACACATGACTCATCAGAATTTAGGAGTTTCACAAAATGAACTTCTCTTTTTTCTCTGTTAGTTGAACTTTGTGCTGTTTTCCAGAAGGTTAAATGGTTTCATATTATTTTGCTACATAATGAGTCTGTACACATGACAGTTTAAACACTAACTGAGACGTATGAACACTCGTTCTCTGGTACTGGACTGTTTCCTTCCAGAGTAAATAATACTGTAGAGAATATAGAAATATTTGGCTTGTTGTTTTACTACATGCGGCGCTGGTCGGAGAGGTCGAAGCTAAATGAACGTGTTATCATGTTACTGAACACAAAGTGTGAACTGATCCAGTGACAGTCAGAATAACTTCCTGTTGGCTAATGATTCAACTCTCTGATTAGTAAACGGAAGGCTTTAATAAATGTTTTTCATTTCACCACAACATTCCTTTATTACCTGAGAGGAAACTACCTTGAATCTTTGTGCAGCATTTGAGAACTTCAACATTATGACGAACCATCATTTTTAAATTTATGTCTGAGTTCAGTTTCGTTGTCGTGAAGTTGCAGAACTTTAAAGTTTTAATGCTTCTTACTGGTCTCAGCTGTAACAGTGTGTGACCTTAGATGGTTTTAAGATTAAAAACAGCTGTTTTAAAACATCTGCATGCTACCCCCCCACTGGTCGTGTTTAAAGCAGGACTCAAGCGCAGGATTAATATGAAATAAGAACTCTACGTGTAAAAAGAAGAGAGCTGATGTGGTTACTTACAGGGTGAAACATGGACAGATGATGATGGCTGACAGTGAACTGAAGGTAAACAGAGGACAGGTGATTACTGCAGTAATGACATCTGGCAGAGCAAGAACTGCACAGCAGGATGGGAAACGGGTGTGACAAATATCCAGACAGACAAACTGAGGAGCAGATACCAGAACACAAGGAACTACAAAGAACTGGAGAACACATGAAAACTGAATGAAAATAAGAAGAAAGTGAAACAACATGAGAAGACATGTTACCTGATCAACCAGGTCCAAGTCTTTGACAGAATACTTTACAAAGACGTGAGGGCCTGGAGCTGAACCGCTGTCTCTCAATTTCGAAGGCGGGCTTAGCCAGTTGAGAGAGAACCAATCACAGAAACCCGGAAGTGACGCAACATATGTGACACATCGGATACACACGAGGTGGAACGAAAACAAAAGGTTTAGCGAGCGGAGCCGTAATGGTAGCTACAGAGCCGTAATGGTAGCTACAGAGCCGTAATGGTAGCTACAGAGCCGTAATGGTAGCTACAGAGCCGTAATGGTAGCTACAGAGACTTAATGGTAGCTACAGAGACGTAATGGTAGCTACAGAGCCGTAATGGTAGCTACAGAGCCGTAAGGGTAGCTACAGAGCCGTAATGGTAGCTACAGAGACTTAATGGTAGCTACAGAGCCGTAATGGTAGCTACAGAGACGTAATGGTTGCTACAGAGCCGTAATGGTAGCTACAGAGCCGTAAGGGTAGCTACAGAGACGTAATGGTAGCTACAGAGCCGTAATGGTAGCTACAGAGCGTAATGGTTGCTACAGAGACGTAATGGTAGCTACAGAGCCGTAATGGTAGCTACAGAGCCGTAATGGTAGCTACAGAGCGTAATGGTAGCTACAGAGCCGTAATGGTAGCTACAGAGCGTAATGGTTGCTACAGAGACGTAATGGTAGCTACAGAGCCGTAATGGTAGCTACAGAGCCGTAAGGGTAGCTACAGAGCCGTAATGGTAGCTACAGAGCGTAATGGTAGCTACAGAGCCGTAATGGTAGCTACAGAGCGTAATGGTAGCTACAGAGCCGTAATGGTAGCTACAGAGCCGTAATGGTAGCTACAGAGCCGTAATGGTAGCTACAGAGCGTAATGGTAGCTACAGAGCCGTAATGGTAGCTACAGAGCGTAATGGTAGCTACAGAGCCGTGATGGTAGCTACAGAGCCGTAATGGTAGCTACAGAGCCGTAAGGGTAGCTACAGAGCCGTAATGGTAGCTACAGAGCGTAATGGTAGCTTCAGAGCAGTAATGGTAGCTACAGAGCGTAATGGTAGGTGCAGAGCCGTAATGGTAGCTACAGAGCCGTAATGGTAGCTACAGAGCCGTAATGGGAGCGACAGAGCCGTAATGGTAGCTACAGAGCCGTAATGGTAGCTACAGAGCGTAATGGTAGCTACAGAGCCGTAATGGTAGCTACAGAGCCGTAAGGGTAGCTACAGAGACGTAATGGTAGCTAAGGGCCGTAATGTTAGCTACAGGGCGTAATGGTAGCTACAGAGCCGTAATGGTAGCTACAGAGCCGTAATGGTAGCTACAGAGCCGTAATGGTAGCTACAGAGCGTAATGGTAGCTACAGAGCCGTAATGGTAGCTACAGAGCGGAATGGTAGCTACAGAGCCGTGATGGTAGCTACAGAGCCGTAATGGTAGCTACAGAGACTTAATGGTAGCTACAGAGACGTAATGGTAGCTACAGAGCCGTAATGGTAGCTACAGAGCCGTAAGGGTAGCTACAGAGCCGTAATGGTAGCTACAGAGACTTAATGGTAGCTACAGAGCCGTAAGGGTAGCTACAGAGACGTAATGGTGGCTACAGAGCCGTAATGGTGGCTACAGAGCGTAATGGTTGCTACAGAGACGTAATGGTAGCTACAGAGCCGTAATGGTAGCTACGGAGCGTAATGGTAGCTACAGAGCCGTAATGGTAGCTACAGAGCGTAATGGTAGCTACAGAGCCGTGATGGTAGCTACAGGGCGTAATGGTAGCTACAGAGCCGTAATGGTAGCTACAGAGCCTTAATGGTAGTTACAGAGCCGTAATGGTAGCTACAGAGCGTAATGGTAGCTACAGAGCCGTAATGGTAGCTACAGAGCGTAATGGTAGCTACAGAGCCGTAATGGTAGCTACAGAGCCGTAATGGTAGCTACAGAGCCGTAATGGTAGCTCCAGAGCGTAATGGTAGCTACAGAGCCGTAATGGTAGCTACAGAGCGTAATGGTAGCTACAGAGCTATAATGGTAGATACAGAGCCGTAATGGTGGCTACAGAGCCGTAATGGTAGCTACAGAGCCGTAATGGTGGCTACGGAGCGTAATGGTAGCTACAGAGCCGTAATGGTAGCTACAGAGCGTAATGGTAGCTACAGAGCCGTAATGGTAGCTACAGAGCGTAATGGTAGCTACAGAGCCGTAATGGTAGCTACAGAGCCGTAATGGTAGCTACAGAGCCGTAATGGTAGCTACAGAGCGTAATGGTAGCTACAGAGCCGTAATGGTAGCTACAGAGCGTAATGGTAGCTACAGAGCCGTGATGGTAGCTACAGAGCCGTAATGGTAGCTACAGAGCCGTAATGGTAGCTAGCCATGGTTAATGGAGGAGAAAAGACGAATATTAATGACAGTTGTCGCCTTTGTGTCAAAAACTTGTGAATACGAGGTGTCATTACACACTCGGTTCAGGTATTTGACCGCCCCAAGCAAACACTGTGCAAACACAGAAGTAAACACTTCATCCACAGCCGAGTCCGCCATGTTGAATGTTGTGCTCTGGGTGGAAAACGCTAGTTCCATGTTTTCAGGATGACGCACAACAAAGGTGATATGTAATTGGTCCGTCCTAAAACTTGATGTGGAAATGATCGGGTACGGCTCCGGTGTCAGACCCTTCTGCATTTGAACATAATGCAGGAGGATCTGATTGGCCAGACTAAGAAGACATGCTGAACAGGAGAAAGTAACATAAAGCTACATAAAGCCTGGACTAAACATAAAGAGCACAGAAAGACACTTAGGTTAAAAGGAAACACAGAAACTTTCCAAAATAAAATCACAAGCTAAAAACTCCCTGAAAAATAAAACAAACTAAACCCAAATTCACTGGCGTGGAAATGAAATTTTCAGGGTTTCTAGTGTGTAAAACATGAACCAGCTGCTGGAGTCCAGAGACTGAATCAGTTCAGGAATGTTGAGACCTGCATGGAGCAGTTCTACATGAACCTGAAGTCTGGTCGTGGTTCTGTCTGCTTGCTGTTTGTTGGTGTGTCTGTGTGTAATTACAGTCTCTGTCATGCTGCTGTGCTCATTATCACAGTGATCTCAGGTGCTTGTGTTGTTTAAACGTAGAGGTGATGGAACAGGAATTTGTCTGTTTGTTTCAGCCATTGTCAGTCAGTAAAAATATAAAGTATTTAGTACCACACCTTACACACCTCCACACCTGTGAATTTGAATGTAAGAGATTAGAGGAGGAGCTTCAGAGAGTTCCTGGTATTAGAAGATGATCCTCTGACTCCAGTTTTTATTACTTATATATGAAAACAGCTCAATAAAGCTGAACTTCTCTTCTGGGTTTTGGTTTTGACGCCACCTCAACGTGATCAGAGACCCCGGATCTGAACACAAAGTGTTAAATGAATATTAAACTGTATCTGATGCATTTAAACACTGTTTTTACATCTTCACTAATAGTGAATGGATGTGATTCACTTAGTTAGATACTAACTGACAGATAAAAAGTTGAGCTCTGCAGCTTTCATTATGTTTTATGCACGAGACAGTTGCTTTATGTTGAAGTTTGAGTTGAACATGAAGAGCAGCTTGATGAACTGAGCAGTGCTCACTAGTTGCATCAGTCATAAAGGAGGTTTTCTGTGAATTTGTTTTGCATTTGCAGCAGCAGTGAACTGCAGACGTGTTGACAGTTCATGTTTGTTTCTAATCAAGCTAAAGCTGAAGTCAGAAGAACACAAACCCTTTCTTTAGGATGAATCTGGTACTTTCCTCCAGACTCAGAACCCCCATGTTGGTTCTTTCATGTTTCTCACACCTTCATTATATATTATTTATCCATCAGATTTGTATCATAAACATTCTGATCATCTGATTTTACAAAGTTCTTTCAGGTCACAGCTTTCAGATCATCTGCAGTGTCAGAGTCAGAGAGAAGTCTCATTTTCTTCCATGTGCAAATGAATGATTTGAATAGGAAAGCTCAGGTGAGCGAACACAAAACACACAAGGGGTTTAGCTTCAGGACGGTTTTGGACGTCTCCCACCTTCTGATGTTGAGATGAAGCTTGTTTTGGTGTTTTCCTTCCCCCGAGTGGAACAGCTGCTTATTTCCTGTCTGCCTGGGCACATTAAACCAGCTGGTATTTCTAGAACCAAACAAACAAACTGAAGTAATATCATCTTTCACATCCAATATCCTTTTCATGTCAGACGGGGGCTGATCATCTACAGACAGAAATGTTGTAACAGTGCTCAGAGATTCCATCACTAGAGCGCCCCCCCCCCCAAAAAAAAAAAAAAAGAAAAAACATTTTTCCTGTCCTTATTACTTCACAGAAACAAACAGTGATCTTGTTTTTCTCCTCTGAGTGTTTTTCATCAGCTTCAGACCTCCAAGTTTCTGCTTATTCTCAGAAAAGAAGTTTATTTCTAGAAGCTCGTCTGTTTTTTATATCAGATTATAAAATGGGCTGAACGTGTGTAAGATTTACTAATACATTTATATACATGTATTTATTTAGATCCTTATTTTGGAAGGAACTTCTGTAGTGAAGGAACCAGAACGAGTCTATCAGGTTTGAGTAAGACAACCAGAGGTCATAATATCCTTTTATCTCTTATATAAGGCTGTTATTTATTCATATTGGTATGCTGCACATTTAATTGGGCAGAATGCAGAATAAAACCCGTTTCCAGCCTGGTTGCTTTTTGTTCCAGTGAAGATAAACAGTGAGTCAAAAATGTTGGATTCTGACTCAGAGACTGGAGTTAGTTACGGTTCCCAGCAGACTCTCAGGAGTGTCGATGAGCCTGTTGCAGACGTAAAAGCAGCATCAGCAGCCAGATTATTGGGCCTCCCTGAGGCCATGTGGTGAGTTCTGTTATTCTTTGTGAGTTATTTGCCTGGACTTGCTTTAATAACCCCCTCCTCTGTTTTCCTCACCACCAAGCGGGATGCAGGTATGACCTGGTTTTGTTAGATAACTTCCTCCTCTTGTGGTTTAACCCAACTTTGCATAGTTTTCTTTCCGGGTTTTACTGACTTGTTTGTTGTTTTCACTCTCCTGCTATCAGAACGTCTGTGTGTTCTGACACTCTTCGTTATGCACAGACACACAGAAATCATGTGCGTGACTTTCTACCACCTGAGGGGTACAGATGGGTCTCACTGCTCCCTACCCAAACAGGGGGAGGGGCTCCTGGTAGGGGGAGGTGGGAGCAGAGGTGATCAGGACAAGAGAGGGATAAACCATCTGTGGGAACGTCTTCATGAGCTTTGCTGAAAGGGATTGTAGGAAGGCGTGGGGGACACGCATACACGGAGTGAAATAAAAGAGCTGTTTGATGTGAGAGAATCCTGCTGGTAACAGAGGACAGCTGCTGCAGTCCCACAAACCTCATTATCCTGCACAGAGGAAAGGAAAGACTCGGGGACTGACTGTGTTTTTCAACCAGGGATTCTCTGTCACCACATCAGCCTGAATTACACACATTTATCTCATATAGTGTTTGTTTTAGTAATTAACAAACTTATCTATGTTTTACATACACAAACATCAAAGATAGATGACTGCACAGTGTTTAGGATCAGTCACACACCATTCAGTCTCATTCCTCATCCAGTGTTTTATAAATGTAACCTGTTTGACTAGATTATAAATCTGGAATGATTTGATACTGGAGTTAGATTTCATCAGTCTGAACTCTGCAGGGAGAAGAGAGAAAACTATTTGACCACTAACCCCCTGATGATGTCACAGACTTTATAATGTCAAACTGCTCGTTTACAGACTTTTACAAACACCATCTGTGAGAGGAGTTATCTCTACCAGTAAACCACCATTTCTAATTCTTTGGCAAAGTAACTCAATAAATTCTTCACTGTTGCTGCACACAACTTTGCAGAGATGCATGTGGCAGATTTCTGCTGCCAATAAGGCAAAAACCAAAAACCAGAGCATTAGAATAATAATGAATCTACGAGGGCGGCTCCTTCTTCCAAACCTTCTCACTCCTTCTCACCAAACTGCATCAGCCTGAATGGTTTTGATGGGTCTTCATGTGTTCATTAAAAACTCAGTGGGTTCCTCACGATGCTTGGCAGACCTGAGGTTAGTGAGGTTGTGGAGGTGGAACCTCAGGGTTCTGGGTGGAGGCTGCAGGAGATGGAGCTCATGTGCACAGGCAGTTCATCATAAAGACACTGGCATGCAGTATCTGTCTGCAATTTATTGCCTTATTGAACTTGTGCACTTTGATCACATGATAAGAGGAAAGTTGAGTTTGTTGTGCTGCCCCAGGTTAGAGGGATGTTCTCATGTGTGAAGGCTGTAGGGATTTTTAATGCTTTCGTCTCTGCAGATAACTGAACACTGACCGGTCCCTTTTGTCTCTGTGATGGTTGAACTCCCATAATCCACCACTCTGCATCTAGTTTGCACAGATGCAACTATCTAACTTTAAAATCAGCCACAAACTAAATGTTGATGTGTGAAGACACCTGAGTCGTCTCTGTGAGTTTTCTGATCAGATTCTGAAAAGCAGGTGAAAATGACGTCAGTCCTCCAAATATAAAAGAAATCCCACCAGAAGAGTCTGAACTCAAACAGAAGACTAGCAGGTCAGCACGTCGGCAGCAGAAATGCTGCTGTATGTTTTATCCATCTCTTTCCAAGCCGTGAGCTGATTTATTAATTAGTTGTTTATTGATTTACTTCTCCTCTGAAAACTGGCTGAAGTAACGAGGCTTTGCACAGAAATTATTTTATCTGTGTCTCAGTGAATCAGCTCAGATCACTCAAATTCTTCTACAGAGAAATTTGTTCCTTCATGTCTGGAAACTTAGTGACGTGTGTGATGAACGATAGGACACATGCAGTATCTGCAGATTAAGAGGGTGGGTGTGGTCTGGATTTTATTGTTTTACAGTATACTGCTTATCAATACTAAACTCTTACAACTTAATTCTGTATTTGAATTAAAACATGTAGATATTCCTCACCACATAAAGAAACCGTTAAAGTGCATGTACAATGTGAATACTTATATTTCAGATACTTTTCCACCTTTTATTCATATCTAAACACATCAGCAATCAGCTCTGACCAGGTGGAATGATTACAGTTCCACAGGTCAAACGGAGAATAAATCACTTCGTCACACTCGTTTCACAAGCTGTATATGGAACATCGTCCACGTCGAGCTGCCAAAAAGTATTTACGCCCTTCTGCTTTTGCT